>JAOPHQ010003156.1:85000-162500 GCA_030340625.1 Merluccius polli | reverse complement strand
TTGTTGGCCTGATTATGGTGGACAGACGACTCTTCTTTGCACAACAGATGTATAGACATATATGTCCTCCTGACCTGTTCACTCCGTCACACACAAAAGAGGTTCAACGTCGAGGCTGGTCAGATACAAACTGAGTGTGCAATTATGGTTACAGACACAAGAGTAAAAGGGGTCTGGTGGTGGTGGTGGTGGTGGTGGTGGTGGTGGTTGTAGAGGTGGTTGTGGTGGTAGAGATGATGGTGGTGGTGGTTGTGGTGAGATGGTGGTGGAGGGGTTGTGGTGGTGGTGGAGGAGGTGGTGGTTGTGGTAGAGATGGTGGTGGTGGTGGAGGGGTTGTAGTTGTGGTGACGGTGTTGTGGTGGTGGTGGTGGTGGTGATGGTTGTGGTGGGGGTGGTGATGGTTGTGGTGGAGGGGTTGTGGTGGTGGTCATAGTAGCAGTGGTAGTAATGGTCGGGGGTAGTGGTGGCAAGCAGTGGTGGTAGTCGTGGCGGTGGGTGGGTGGGTGGGTGGGTGTGTGTGGGGGGGGCCTCCTAAGCGTGGGGGCAAGTGCACAGCGAGTCTCCCACTCGACTCCCCAGCAGCAGGAGTCTTGTGTTTCTATTCTTCCCCCCGGGCACCCTTCCCCCCGCCGCCTCCCCCCGTCCCCCCAGACAATTCCCTGTATTGTGAGGCTTCTACGGCCGCCCCCACTGCTGGGCGAGAGCGGCCGGGCTGCGTGGCCCAAGAGTGGGAGACAGGATGTTGCATAAGTGTGTATGTGTGTGTGTGTGTGTGTGTGTGTGTGTGTGTGTGTGGACTCTTACAGGTTCTCTTATATGTCAAACCCCCCCCCCTACCCCTCCCCCTCCACTCCATACACACGCATGCACATGTGTACACACACACACACACACACACACACCTGACTTGAAAGATCAGTTTCCTCTGACGATGTGGTTTCAGCAACGATGTGATGTGCTTTGGGTGATAAGGCGTTCAGGTGTGTTTTTTATGAGGTTAGATAATCTTAGATAATATTTGGCGCCAGATAAGACCGATTGGCAGAGGGAGCCGCCATCACACATTCAACCGTGAAATCTAGAAAACAAATGCAAGAAATGTGATTGGTTAACTGAATTGTAGTTGACTCTGTTTTCTGTTGATTCCCCACAGAAGATGCTGCTGAAGAAGAACTGCGGCGGGAAAACTCGGTCTATAAAGATCCGGGTGAGTTAGAAAAACACAGCATTTGTTTATTGAAACACACGTGTCACACACACGTGTCACACACACCCTACACACACACATATACACCTTTTCATACCCTCTGCAAAGCCACAACGGGCAGGTCAGCTAGCGGTGTTCATTACAGCAACGGTAAGGTTGCTAGAGCCACCTCTGCTGTCTCGCTGCCATGCGCCTCGCTCTGCCTCCAAGTGCATGCTGGGACGGCATCTGGCCATGGCACTTGTTCCCATGCCCTGCTAGTGGAGACAGAGCCATAATGGATCCACCAACGGGTTTATCTGCACTTTGGCTTAGAAAAAAATACAAGAAAAAACAGGGAATTGAGGTGTATTTAATACTAGGATTCCCCCATTTGCAGGCTAGTTAGCTACCAGCACTCACTTTAGTTTCTTGGATACATCTAACAGTCACATGCGATCTTATTCTTTAGAAGCAACTAACCTGGCATATTAACAGGCTGCATGGCCATCAGTTGGAGGTTGTTTATCATTGTGGGAAAGTGAAAGCATAGTGCTGGAGAAACCCTGCTTGAAAGGAAGAAGCGCGGCGTTGGCACTGACGCAGGCCGCTCCAGAAGGACACGCTGCGTGGTGAGAGAGAGAGACAGTGACGTCCTTGGCACATTGCGTGGGACGGTGTCAACTGATGCAGATGACGCACTTTGTTGTGCGTGTGCGTGTGTGTGTGTGTGTGTGTGTGTGTGTGTGAGCACCTACCCCCACACCTGATGGAGGGGATGCTCCGGACGCAAGACCAGCAGTGCAATCTGACTTCAACACGAGATTAAACATTTTGAAAAGCGCCGTGCGGCGAGGGAGAAGAGATGAGGATGGAAACTCCCCCTCCTGCCTCCTCTCCTCTCTCCCCGTCCATGTGCACTACTGGGGATTTAGTCATCTTCCATTTATAGCCCAGCGTGGCTGCCATCCTGTTCAGATCCATTGATCTATCACACACATTATCCTCCTATTCTTCCCGGTTCAGTTAGTGGCAATCCTGTTGTTGTTGTTGTTGGCGATGCTGCCAGGCATAAGCCCATGTTCCGGTTTAAGATATCTGCAAGCGCAGTATGTCTGGGGGCAATCGATTAGATGGGCCATTTGCCCTCCCTTCCCCCTCTTTCCCTTTCCTCTGATGCAGTTATGCCAGTGTGATTCTTTCTGTCACTCAGTGTTTTGTTCCCAACCCCACCCCAACTCACACACACACACTTGTTGCACCACTCCTATAAAACATCTATTTCCAGAGGAGATGACTGGATCTCGGCAATGGGAGTAGATCTCTTTTGGAGGGCATGATTTATGGGGGATGCAAGGCCACAGATGTCAAACTCTGTTTGGGGAGCGCCTTAAACGTTTAAATTGCACTGCAGAAGCTAACACCGTACAGCTCGGAATGCTCCAAAACCCACACACACGCACACACTCAGGATACAAATGTGTTCAGGGACTCACCCTTAAAGTGTGAGAAGCATACCCCTGACTCCAGACAGGGAGTGGATTAACAACAGCCACATGGAGTAATAACATCTCGACTCACGTCTCCAAACCGAAGGATATTCCCTGCAGGCTTACATTGGCTTCTCCATGTTCTGCAGTGGCAAACTTAATATAACCTGCCGTTTTTTTCCATCTTCATTTTTTTAAAACATGAATGTTTTGGAGTGTATTCCCTGTGCATTAGTAAGAGGCTGTCTCGGTTCATGGAACATCAATAAGTAGTATTGGGAGTTGTTGCCGTGCTACCGTGACCCAGTTGTCAGTACAAAATCCCCAAAGATGTCCACTGGTGTCATAGCGACGACAACGGCAACATTATGTGTGGAGGTAGCTGAGAGTCGGTGTGTCGCGAGGTACTTTTCCGATACTCCTGCCCAGTTTCCCAGAGCATCAGAGCCCTGCGTGGACTGCAGAAGATCTTAGCTTTGCAAGGGAGACACACAGACACACGGTATGAGACACAGACATATGCATACACGTACACTACACACACATGGACACAAACACACACACACACACACATGCATGCATGTACATAGACACGCACATAGTATGACACACATGCACACACACACAATGCTGGTAGCCCTCTAACCAGTGGGGTCAGTTCCTGATTACATTGAGAGACCATCTATCTTGGTGGTTCTAGTCTCTCTCCCCAGCCTACCTTCTCCTGATTCCCCCCCCCCACCCCCCGAGCAGGGTCTGGAGAAAGTACTGCCTGGCTGCCAAATCACACAAAGCCACTTCCTGTCGTTTCCTGCCTGTAGGAAAATGACCGTGGGGGCTAATTTTAGAGAGAGAGAGAGAGGGAGAGAGAGAGAGCGAGAGCGAGCGCATTGCTGGGGGGATTCATGTCAGAAGAACCTGTAACCATGTAGGAAAAGTTTAGTGTGGAGACCCTCGAATGAAATGTTGCTTCCAACCAGTAGAGCATCGCTGCTTGCACACTTTGCACATTTCATGGCTTGTTGTGTTGACTTTTTCCCACACTGTTGTGACCCCCAAGAGAGGATCTTCAGCATTTTTCCGTTGAAGAGAAGAAAAGAAAGAAGAAAAAAAAAAGAAAACTCTCGAACTAAAACTAAAAACCGAACAAAAACGCTTACATCTGTGCATGACGCAATGCCCCTGGCCTGTTGCTTGCTCACATCATCTGTAGTTGAGCTCAGGCTAGCAGTATTGTACTGCCCTGCGTGTCCATGTGACGTGGCCGCGGCAGGCGAGTGGCAGGGCTGAGCTGTAAACTGATCAATCACTTCCGAGAGGCAACAAGTAATCCTCCATTGGCCACTTACTGTATGTCCAACCAGGCTTCAAGACTCGTGATGGATTAACCGAAATAAAACATCCAAGTTTTCCCTTTAGCGGCTTTAACATGATGGTACTTTGTTGCTGTATGGGGGAGAGGGAATGCATGCATCTTATTGAAATGAATCATCTCTCTCTCTCTCTCTCTCTCTCACAGAGCTTGGCCACCAGCCGCCCCACGCCCCCCAGGTACACCTATGACCCCTCCATCTTTGCGTTCCGTTCACTGAGCACCGCCCCTCCTTGCAGCCCCCTGACGCCGTCCGAGGAGCCCCTGTCTGCGCCCTGATCGGCCCCCGCCACCGCTGTCCTGTCACCTCCTCCTCCTTTCTACAACCCCCCCCCACCTCCACACACACACACCCGCACACACTTCCTTACTCGCTCACTGATTCCAAGACTTCTCTCAAGGCCCGGGACCAAGGTGACCAACAAGGATGTCCGACACAAAGGGAACCTGGGGGAGACACGACCCAATAGTGGCAGTGATGTTCCACGGCCCTATTATTGCACACTCAGGTTTAACCCCCCCCCCCCCCCCCCCACCCTCTCTCTCTTTGTTATACTGTCATCTTAATCCCCCTTGTTCACTTCGGGGGGGAAAATTCACATGAATATTTTCCACCAGAGCGAGAAGTTGGCCTTGAGCAAAACGTCAGGCCAATCTCGTGTTGTAGAGGTACTTCAGGTATGTTTGAAATGATACAGCCCCTCTCAACCCCCCAATGAGTGGATTTGTGAAATATGGACTTGAGACGGTACAAACGGTGTCCCTTTTTTGTCTTAAGGGATGGATCAAGTGGGGTTTCGACGTCGGATTATTTTAACGGAAGTGCATGCGAGACAATCGGAAAGGTGGATGTGGTTCGTGGATGAGAAAACGACCACCTAATCATTGTTCGGATTCAATACACACACATACACGCACGGTATAATGTAGTGCGGCGCTGCCTACAGTGTCTTTATTTGGTGTACTATATCAACGCGCAGGTCACAGTCAGCTATAGGAGACTCTACAGCGATTGTAGTTGAATAGTGTTTCTCTTTGACCTTGTACCACAATGAACCCTTATTACTGACTTTTAGTGTGAAGGTAAAAAACAAACAAAAAAACAAGTACTTGTTTTCCTCTGTACCTGCATGAATGCCACTGTTTTGCAGAAACCGGCGAGGTCTGACTCAAAATGTATGGAAATTGTTTGCTGTGCAAAAATCAGGCGAGTCAAACTGGTGCTTTCTAGGCTACAGTGTAGTGTGTGCCATTTCTGTCCTCTATGTAGAAGAAGGCCACCACCATGGTAACGATGACACATTTTTGGTTGTTTTTTTTCAAACCCCTTAATGCCTTGAAATTACATTCCTGCTGTGTTGGATGTAATATTAGGCACTTACAAGGTCAATAGTAGTAATGGCATAGTGGGGTACAGACACACCGAGCGAGTGGTTTTGCTCAAAGTCGCCGTTAGTTCCTATGAATGTGTCCCATTGTTGGCTACGCTAATCAAACACAATGTCACCACTGTAACTGCGGTTTGCTGGAGTGAATGTAACATCGTGACATGTTCCCCCTGTTGCATACAAATGAACTAATAAATGCCCTCTGGCCTCTTGTTTATGAAGTACTTCTCATTTATAGGACTATCAGTGCACAGCGTTTGCCATTATTTTCAATGCATTATAACTTGGGCTGTCTATTTGATATTTGATTGTCTTACCCGGATTTTGTTTTATAGATATTAGAAAACCTGTCACTAATCGCCACTAAGTTAAGCCACACATTCACGTTATTTTCCACCTTCTGCACCTACCCAGGTGTATACCTGGGCAGGTATAGGCCTACACCTGGGCAGGTATAGGCCTAGGTAGGTAGGTAAACACCGCTAGACACAATAGGCTAGACTAATACCGGTGATCCCTTTAGTTCCCCGTGTCTGATCGCTGTAATTCGGAGCGTGAATATCTGTTGAATATCTAATATCTTTCTAACTTAAAAAAAACACTTATTTTTGAAGACAAGACAGTTGCACATAGCCTGGCTCCGCCCTCCGACGTACTTCCGCTCAATTTTCATTTCCCTTCAGTCTGGGTATTCGGCATATTCGCGGGTTTTCTCCCGGTAAAGTTTTACCGGTCCAATCAGCGAACAGGAGGCGCGGCCTGAGAACAGTGACGTAGAGGTCGTGCGCGAATTTCAGTTATTGAGCGTCATGTGTTTATTTCTATGATTGAGCGTAAGTACGGAGGCGGGCGGAACCAGGCTAATGCTAATGCTCACTGCATCTGCCCTGCCGTTTGTAAACTTTGTATACTGCGCGCAACGTGGTTTCTGGCGCATGAAATATGTCACGACCAAACGTTAGCGATTGGTTATGGCAGATTCGGAGTGGCACTGGGCAGAGCCAATAGTTTTAAACTTCAACTGAGCACCCGCCTTCAATTAGTTAACAATTGTCAAGGGTGAGTGGCCAGACTCTCTGTACAAATGAAATGTAGTACGAGAGGCTGGTGACCAGGCTAAGTTGCACATCCCTAGTAACTACACCCGCAAAGGTGACCCCTCCCGGACACCGCTATTAACATGAACCGCTCCCCCGAAGGAGCGCCACACATCCACACAAAAATACTTTGAAATAAAGTTGTGTGCAGTTATACGGTGTATAAATACGATTATCAAAAGTGTTCAATGTCTCCTTCCTGGTTGTTCCGACAACCTTCAGCACCGCTTGGTCCATGCCGTTAATAGGCCCGCTTTGTGCGTGTGCTTGTAAACAAATATATTTTAAAGGCTGATTATTACGGTATTGTATTATCTGTAAAGTAGCACAAGGTAACAGTGCTTCTTTTATAACACTCTCGCCCTGCAACTCAAAACACTCTCTGATGCCCCCCAAAAATATAGCGAAATAATCAGCTCGAAACGGCGACTAAGAGTCAACTATGAAAACCTTCAGTAGTGTGTAGCCCAAATTTCAGCTAACAGGAATGGCTTGTCAATAGTTTTCACTGTACTATACCAAGTAAAAAATGTGTTAATCCTATAAGTGTAAAATAATCCCATGCGGTCCATCAATCATACCATGTCCAAAATGCATTCTCTCTTGACAGATCTCTTGTTGTTCCAACAATAGGGAATCTGTCCAGAACTTGCCGGGTCTGTTTAACCGCCAGGTTCTCTGCAGGCGGTGGTTTCAATTCCGTGGAATATCAGAAACATTTTGTTTTGTTAAGTTTGTTTGTGGTGAGGTGGCTAAGGTGAGCTCTGCTGGTGAATCATGCCCAAAATATTAACATACACACCTTCTGGTTGTTAGCATGGCAACGATGACCCTTAAGGGCAAAACTAGGACTATGATAGGACAAATCAAACATGATTTGTTTTGTGAGTCAAGCATTTCTATAACAACTGATATAGTTCTATGCAGCACATGACATTATTGACTTTTAATGTTTCATATTACAAGGACAACAGTTGTTTTTGTTCAGTTTAGATGTAATCCCTGATTGGGAAATGGACTGGGAAGCTTTCAGGATCGGTATTTCAGTATGGAAGACTGTGCTTGTTAGCCTTGTTTATGAAGAAGGCGATGCTCTATGTGCGTGACACAACTCGTCTGTAATGCAACAAATCTGTCCCGTTGAGTAGCGCGCACGTCTCTTATAAATGATGTGCGCGGGCGGCGAAGATGGTGTGACCTCGTAAATACGAAGAGAAAACATCCGACCAGGCATAGCGCACATTGAGCCGTGGCAATACGCTTCTGTCTGTGTGTGTGAATTCTTGCTTGAAATGTTAAAAAAAAGTGGGAAAGAAGAGAGACTGGAAGTGAAGGTTGAGGGGGCCATAGATGTTTACACAAATCCCAGAGAGCCTGAGAGGCCAGCAGAAAGAGCAAAAAAAAAGACTGATGCAAAGCAGAGGTTCAATCTCAATTTAAAACAGACATGAACAGGAAGCACTGGAAATGACCTTCACACAAAAAAAGAAACCTGATGCAACACATATTATACACAGACATTTATTATACATGTTACAAAATACAAAAGCTATTTTCATGGTTTCACAACGCTTCAAATTCAGAAGCTGGCTGAGATGTGGTTGGACTTGGAGAAAAACAACGAGATAAGAAAGGTGTGGAAAGAGAATGGTTCTGGTATGCTGTCCACACACACACACACACACACACACACACACACACACACACACACACACACACACACACACACACACACACACACACACACACACACACACACACACACACACACACACACACACACAATCCTGTTAAAAGGCGTACTCTGAAGAGTGATGGGCAATGCGTGTGTGCATGTATGCTCATACATGCACACCCACACACACAAAAACTACACTTAGCTTGACTCATTATCAGCTTGCGTTTCATCCACTAAGCTATCCAAGTGTCCAGATGGTCAGAAAAGCTGCTTCAATGCTCACTCCCTCTACCACACTCTCTCTCTCTCTCTCTCTCTTTTATGCACTCTCCTTTGAAAAAAAAAGGTCATGCCAAAACATCTAGAGAAGCCAAATAGGGGTGTGGATACAGATTGGATGTCAGGTGGATTTAGCAGAAACGGGTGCAGCTGCAGCCAAGAGTCTCCTTAATCTGTACAGAGATCAGTCAATATGACATGGCAGTCCAGTCCATGCACGGCTCTTGGATGAAACACAACATGGCTAGTTTGAATATATAGCATGGCAAAGGAGAGCAGTACCCACACAGAAAGATGAGTCCTCTATAGCCCTGTTTGCGCTATACAGGGAGCATGTTTGCCATATCACCACCGAGTGGTGGTGATATGCATCGAGAGCAGCCAGTGTATATTTGAATGACACAAAACAGTTGGGGAAAAAAGTACAGTTGAAGAAACAACCTGCTGCAGGGTTCCATGCCGGATGATGTGGAACACGCCAGCATCACCACTTCCTCATTCCTCTCAGGTCTCTTAAAGGGACAGCACTTTCCAACCTTATCTCAATGGTCTACAATGTGAACCTCCGCGAAAGTCCTTCTGGACTCGAGTCATGAATACATCATGAAAATAAGGTTGCAAATCGGTGAAATGCCGCTTTGAGTTCCAAAAGTGAGAGGTGTAAGCGCATCTCAAAAAAAGGCCCTTCTCTCCCGAACAGGGGTGGCAGAGGCGTGGACGCCACCGGCGCTAAGTGCTGAACTGAAGATCCCTCTCTCTGGGTTGATGGTAAAAATCTAAAGGAGAAAAGAAAGTGCCTCGCAGCAAGGTTTTCCCACTAGTAGCCAAATTTTTCGTTCAGGTGGGTGCGGCCGTCTCCGGTCTGACCTGCGGACACAAGGGCGGCCAGGTTAGTTTTCTACTTCTTTAAATGCACCATTTTGTGACGGAAGAAGAGACATGACAAGTCAATAGGTGGGGTGCATTCCATCTTTTAAGACGCAGACTTAGGGCGTCATGCCCGTTTCACCCAATGCCCGCGCCAACATGGAGGCCAACATGGCCCTTCCCAGCCCTAAGTGCACAGGAACCTGCTCATTACGGTAATCACAGTTCCAAATGGGAGGCAAGGCACAATGGGTTTTTTTTGGCGCTCAACCCAAACGGCAGTTTGGCAGTCGTTTCAAAGTTGTTTCGACTCTTATCTTAACCCTGGTGAAGTGACTTTGAACTGCATTTCTTGCATTTCTTGGTGATAAAAAATTGCAACCATTGTTGCTCTTTAAGTCGTTTCCCCAAATGTGTTTTCTTCTCAGACTGGTAGTCTGTAAACCATGTGAAGAGTTTGTTTCATAATGTCTCAAGGGGGTTATTATGTTCAAATGAAAAATGTATTTTTTCACCTTGTTAGCCCATATCCATATCATTTACCCATTGAACAAAGTATGCAAAAAACACAACTGGTTAGCATGTTTTATCACTTTTGCACAATGTCATCAAATCAAATCAATCAAATCACAATGTAATTGCACGCCATCTGCAAAAGCCCCAGTCAGCCAGCATTTCTACCAATGCAATTCATCATTGTTGTTATAGTGTTGACCTTACAAATAACGTGTGATTTTGACCACTACTTCAACAAGACAACTTTCCTACCTGAAGGAGGCACCCAGACACAATAGTCAGGGTCGTCCTCTGGGTACGTTCCCGTCATAGGAGGCTGTGGAAGAAAACATGAATAATACAAAAATAAATAAAAATGGGAGGTGGAGATAGCATACCAAAAAGAAAAAGCAACTGGTTATTATTAATGCCTCTATTATTAATAATAGCACTGGTCTTATTATTAATAGCACTGGTTTTACTGATCCTTTACATGTTTGTTCTGTGAAGCCAAAGACAAGTTTCCACTTTGTGGACAATAAAATATAGGGTTAGGGTTTTATATTCATCTATCAACCAGAGTTAAAAGTTAGTAAACTTGTGCATTGGCCGGCAGACCGCAGCACAGACAGGGTGACAGGGGCGTTGGGGTGCATGACATGAATTCAAACAGACAAGCTCTGGCAAGAGAGGTCTCACCCTGCTGGGTCCCAGGGCTTTTTTTCTGCCACTCCTCTTTGGACTGGGCTGCACCGCTGGCTCTCCTCCTTCTTCCGATGCGGGGGATATAGAGCGAGAGAGGGAGGGAGACAGAGAGAGAGAGACAGAGACAGAGACAGAAAGAGAGCAATAGACCGAGAGAGACAGACGGAACCCCTTGCATGAGGGCCAATATAACTAAGCCGCAGATAATGACATGAAATGAATGAATGAATGAATGAATGAGTTTATCAAAAATAAAATGCTTACCAGGACTTGAAGACGGACCGATCTTGGGGCTGAGGGCAGGTCTCCGTTTCTCCTCTGCCCTCGGCTTGTCATGGTGCTCTGATAGAAAATAATAGAACATGGACACTGTATGAATAAATAAGTTAAAAATAGGAGAATCCCAAGAACAGTAAATTGGCATATACAGATTTTGTCTAAGTTACTATAAAGAAATCATTTAATTATGGAGACTATAAGGTTGGCAAAACAAACACATTTTCTATAATGGGAAATCTAACTACAAAAGGATATTTGTATTCATTAATCATTGGTTTATCTCATTTCGTTTGAGGAAGGTCAGGAATCTCAACCAAAATGTCTGTGTTACACAACTACTGCCACCCAGTGGCACTTTTAAAAAATGTATGAAGATGAGAAAATAAGGAAAGTAACTTGTACTTTCTGTACTGCAGTAGGGTTTTCTGCGTGTTTAAATCATTTCAATTCAAAATGGAATGTTGAACAGTAGCATTCAAGATGAACCTGTAATTAAACTGTACTGTATCACATTGGCCCTCTTTAACTAAAAAACTACCACATGATAATTAATATACACCAAGTCAAAACTGTGTATCGTTATAACCGTAATGGCATACAGCACAGCGGTTTCTTGTGGCCTTCTCACCTTCAGTATGCGGGGAGTGTGTGGGCTGCTCCTCTTCTCCATCCCCTGAAGGGGACACTGCACTGGCCTGGGGCTCAGCATGGGACGGAGAGACACCCTCACTGTCGTTACTGCTGTCTATTTTCTCCTGACGTTTCACAGCACGCTCCTCCTCATCATCCTCCTCCTCAACCTCCTCGCTTTGTGGAAGGCCTTTCATGTCAAAGAGCTCTGATGGCAGGTTGGCGCGTTTAGGGGGCAACTTCTATGAGAGAGAGAGAGAGAGAGAGAGAGAGAGAGAGAGAGAGAGAGAGAGAGAGAGAGAGAGAGAGAGAGAGAGAGAGAGAGAGAGAGAGAGAGAGAGAGAGAGAGAGAGAGAGAGAAATGAGCGTTAATCATGAAAATTAAAGGCAGTTGAGGGCTGGAGGGTAAAATGATCAGAGGATAAGAGTGTTTATAAAGCCTTGCAAAGCATATGTATAAATGCATGTATATAAAATATAAAATATTTGAAATAAATACAGCAGAAACAAGTATGCATCTACTTTTTAATAGTCACACTAATGCAAGTATAATCTAAAAAGAAGAAAGAATAACATTATGACCATCATAAGAGACTTATTTGCACCTACCCCGATCGTGCCCGTCTTCAGTTTGAACTTGCTGCCTCCCTTCATGGCCCCAAACAATGGTAAGGCCTTCTTTGGCTTCTGTGGATCTGAAGTACTGCTATCCGACCTACACACGTCATATCGAAATTTGGTTAATTAAGCTCCACCTAAAGTAAACAGTGCTGCTCATTTACATTATGGCGGAAGACTAGTAAGATGAAAACCGTAAACAACAAACGTAACATTTCACAATTTACAGGATAGTTTAATGTGTGTCTGCGTAAGACTTTTCTTTAAATGCCAGTTGTAATTGATATTTACAATGTTATAAAGCAGTTAAATATTCTTGAGTGGTGCTAAATTAATATTCGTATCGTATCCCATTGTGATGTGACCACACATAAATTCCCTCCTGATGTTTTACCAAAATATTTCTACTTTTGACTTAATCTATTTTAATAGCTCATGCAACTCAAAATGGCTATATAAAAGTTTTTCAGAACAAAAACATCTTATTTAACTACAATTATTTTAGCTAAAACTTTAGCAACTTGCATTGCAGATTTTTAGCGTTGACACTATTAATAACCGGGTACAGATTAGGCATCTTAAGATACAAGATGCCTACAGGTACGGACTGCAGGGATTGGCGTTGGAACCCAGAACCTTTGGGCTGGGAGCCGTGAGCCCTCACCTGGGCTGCAGAGAGGGCAGCTGGGCGGGCCTGGTGAGCTCCACCAGCTTCTGGAGTCTCTGGACCTCCTTGCGCAGGTCGGCCACATGCACGTGGAGCTTCCTGCGCTCCACCGCGTCCATGGCCGCCTCGCTGCGCACAGCGCTCATGAAGGCGTCCAGGGAATCCTCTGTGGATGTACCCGAGGTGTCTGAAACAGAGGGGGGAGGGGGGGTGAGCAGGAGGGTTGAGGTTGAGGTAACAGACAGTTTAGTGCAACCCCTAAGTGGAGCACATAGTATCTATGTGCACTACACTGAAGATTATGAGGGATTATAAACTGTGGTAGTCTGACTAGTACTTCTACAATCTACCGTTTTGCAAGTTGCTCATTAACAGCCTCTTGTTGAATGTCCTATTGACCTCAATGGACCAAAAGTAGGACATTACATTTTTTAAAGATTCAAATACAATTACAATTTAATAGTCTTTTGGTAACAATCTGGGTTTGAGCAAGCCCATTGCTGTATACTTCTGGTAACAATCTGTGTTTTATTCCTTTATTGTGTACACAATAAAACATTTGTTTACTTCCATAAAAGTTTGTGTTTCGGGTTTCACAATAAAAAGCAGCCTTTGTGATTTAGCTTCTGCAGTCCATCACAGTGGGATATTACTTTAAATAAATACAATATTTGGCTCTGTCCGTTTGCATAGCCCCAGAATAAGCACTTAAGCATACTCTACACAGGACATAGTCTTTATGTCCTGTGTCTTTTAGAGAGGGCTGGACTAACAGGCAAAGAACCCCAAGCACGCCCTGTGGACCCATGCAGCAAAACAACCCACACACACTTACTTTCCCCCCCGGCATTAAGCTTTTTCAGGCTGTCGCTCAGCTCTCGCTCCACACCTGCGAGTTTGGCCACCTAAACAAAAACAAACACACTCATGAATAATGAAGCACAGAGCTGAAGCCTTTGATTCACGGTAATGTGTGTCTAAACCCCATCTGGCCCTGATAAATGTTGTTTTGAGGTCTGCATTTTACGCACGTATTTTTCAACTTTAATACGGCCGTAACCGAGTCAAATAAAAGATAAAAAGTATCCAATTATCTAAAGAGAGTATGCATGCACTAGGATTTTTTGGGGGGCTCATTTCCTTACAATGCTGCTGTTTCAGATCAGATCGGTCTTAATAAAACAAAAGTGCGAGGCGTTTTCGGTTTGTACCAGCGAGTCGTATGTCTCAGGGCGCTCCTCGATCTTGCCGGCCTTCTTCATTCGTTCCTTCCTCTTCCTCTCCACGGCGCCCGTGCGATCCAGGAAGGTGTCATCGTCGCTGCCGTAGTAGTCCTCGTCCTCCCAGTTCTTCTTCTTGCGCTTACGGGACACTGTGTGTTCCGTAGGGCAGGTGAAGAGGAAGGCCAGCGAGATGAGAGTTAAAAACAAAAAAGTATAAACTAAGCTTTGTTTATGCTTATTTTACTTTTTGTATTTCTAAAGCGTTAGGGTTATATGTTTATTTAGTTTAATTGTTTTTTTCTTTTTATGTTCACTTCCCCCGTGTTGTTACTTAGTTGCAGTTTTAGCTCATGTCTTTATGCACAATCGTCAAGGGCTCCACATTTCATTTCACTCACATACTTTAAATCCTTTGAATCCTTGTGTGTTTGGCCTTGGCTTAACAATTATTGGCTCCTCAAAAAGGGTGTCTTGAGGAGCCAAATCCGATTGGACGCCTCACCTGCTTCCTGGCGCAGCAGGCCCCTGGCCTCCAAGATGCGACAGGCCTCCAGGCAGCACTGGACGGCTGCGTCTTTCTTCTTCCCTGTGTGGGTCGCCTCGGCAACCAGCTGCTTGCCTGCGGCATCGTCCACTGGCAGCCTAGAGGGTGTGAACTAACATGAGTTGCTGGAGGAAAATAAAACTGGTTGCAAATGGCCAGCCAACACACTTCTAGCCAAGACTTAAGTAGATGTTTATGTTAATGTTGAATTTACCACCACAGTAAAATTGTTTATTTTTTTCTTTCTTACTTTATCCTACAGAGCCACGTGCCATGGTTTTGGTCCTCGTATTCAAACTCCAGCTCCTCTCCTAGGAGGAAGGGTGACATATAGTCGTTCATTTAGAAAGGTTTGAAGAGTGAAATAATAATAATAATAATAATAATAATAATAATAATAATAATAATAATAATAATAATAACAACAACAACCCATTCAGGGGTTTTGACATAGTCAATATACACACGCTATATAAAACCTATGTATTATTATTATTATTATTATTATTATTATTATTATTATTATTATCTTACAAATGCATTTTCGAGCCTTAGAACAAACACAGAAAAAATACCCTTTTTATAGTTTAAAATAAATGATTATAGCTATTTTTTAATCACACTTCATAAGGTTTATTCCTTATAAATGGACACAAATTCACCACACAACAGTAGAACATGCCACAGTAGAACATGCAGTACAGTCCCAAGACAGGAATCAAGCTCTTGTCTCTGGGTCTATGACACGACATTGCTAACGTGACTCACCCACTTTGGGGAGGGCACTGATACGAGAGCCCTGGCTTTTAACCTCACCTTCTCTGTCATAGAAGCCCTGCAGAGCTTTCTTGGGGTCCTTCAGGTAGGCCGCCTCCTGGTCCTCCTGGAACTCTGTGGCAAACGGGTTCTCCTCATCCTCGTCTTCCTCCGGAGCAGCCTCCTCAGCTTAAGCACAGACAGACAGAAATGTAAAGGTGAATGTGTGTGTTGGGGTGTGGGATAATATTGTTTTACCGCTTGCTCAAAGCATAACTGTGGTATCTTGCTTAATATGAGCAATTTGAACAAAATAGGTTCCAGTCCGTGTATGCAATCTAGAATATATACAAAGTATAAAGAAATAACAAAGCCAGTATAAACTAGTAGTGTCATTTTTTAACTGGCCTTATTCACCTTGCGGCCATCTTGGTTCTAAACGCTAGCTGGGTGGAGGAAAGTGAATTCAATTCAACTAACTTTATTTTTACAAACTTCGTTCACGATACAAGTCACAGTGCATTCGGACATGTGAGACAGACAATAAACAAGTGCACGTTAAAAGCAGTGTGAAGTGTCCAAGTCTAAAATGTGGTACAAAAACCGTTTAAAATTACAAAAAATAACCACGAGGAGTTCAGTAGTATGATGGAGGTGGGGACAAAACTTGATATGGCTGGCTTGGTTTTGAATGGGAGTGACCTGTATCTGCGTCCTGGGGGCAGGTGGTTGTAATGGTGGTGCAGAGTGTGTATTACTCTGAGGCTTTGTGGGATCCTTTAACTCGTGTCCGTCTGCTGTGAATCCTGAGTGATTCTTGGTCAAATGATTTTGCTGCTCATGCGGGTGATCTCGTTGAGGGGGTTGAGATGGATGTCGCTCATGGAACCGAACCAGGCGGTAAACGCGTCCGCTAGGTGAACAAGACCCATGCAACCTTTTTGCAGACGTGCTGCCAACGCAGGGTAACTTAAGCTCATTAAATGTATTATGCATTCCAAGCTTACCCATTCCCCAGGAGCAGCCCGAATCTTCCTTCTTGCCTTTCCCCCGCTTCTTCTTCTCGCTTCCTCCTTCTCCCTCCGCCTCTCCATCCTTGCCGTCCTTGTCCTCATCATCACCATCACCATCATCATCATCATCTGAGCCCTCTCCCATCATCCTCTTCTCCAGCTCTGCCCTCTGTTTGCGGGACCGCTCCCTCAGCTCCGTCACCGTCAGCTCAGACTCCTCCTCCTCGTCGAAATCCGGACCCTGTGATGAATGAAACGACAGATTATGAAGATGCAGATTTCATCTCATCACCGAAAAACCAATTCAACGCCAAAGAGTTCAACTCCTTTCACCTGCAGGATAAAGAGCCTCGTGCTGCCGCCAAACTTGAGGACGTGGCCCACACGTAACCTGACGTAAGTCTTTGGTGGGATTTTGTTTTTGTTCACGACGGTACCGTGCGTGCTTCCCAGGTCGTGGATGTAGAAGCCCCTCTCCTCGCCCCCCTTGCCGCCGCCATCCTCCCCCTCCTCCCCGGACCGGCTCCGGTACTGCAGGACCGCGTGGTACCGGGAGATGGAGGGATGCTCCAGGGAGACGTCGCACACGGGGAGGCGGCCCACCACGAAGTAGCTGCCGTGCGTGAGCGGCACCGTGTCCACGATGGCGCCGTTCTTCAGGATCTCCAGCTCGTACGGGACCTCCGAGGCGACGCCGCCCCACGGCGGCTCCGTGTACGGGACCGGGGGGTGCGGCTTGTACCTGACGGCGGACGGCGGGCCTTGGGCCGGGGAGAGCCGCCGCGCCGCCGCCGCCACCGCCGCCGCGTCCCTGGGTCTCACCGGTGCGGCCGCCTGGTCTTCTTCTTCCCGCTGTGTGTCTGGAGACGGGCTGTCGCGTATTAAGGGACTCGAAGCTGGATCCCGCGGGACGTCTTCCGCTTCGTTGTTGTCATCGTCGTCCTCCTTCCCGCTGCGGGGCGGCGGCTCCAGCGCCGGCTTGGTGGACGGAGGCGCGCCGCGCCTGATGGCGAGGGACGGCGCCGCGAAGATAGCCGGTTTCTTAAACGGGTCGCCCGTTTCTGTTTCTGTTTCTTCCCGGTTGCGAGCTTTCTGTTGCCCTTCGACGCCATTGTCAGCGTTTACACTTGCGTCGGTTTCCATGGCAGTGTCTTTTTCTTCCACTGCACTGTTTCCATGCACTTCTGACTGAGAGGAGGCAGCCATGTTTATTTGGTTCTCTAAAAAAAAATGTCCGGGTCCTCAGTGCCAAATTTGTTATTTGGCATTGAGGAATTATAAAAAAATAATATATACACTTTTAATGTATTGACATGCATATACATATATAAAATGATTTTTACGTGTTGCATCTTCACTGCATTTTATGGAATTTACTTTATTTTGTAGCGGAACGAATACATAGGCGTTAGATGTTCACCCGGAGTGTTTTACAAGAAGGACTGTAGCTGCGGTTCTGTGTCGTTCAAACACAAACTACACGATCCACAGTTTCAAAGATGTAAGTACGTTTAGTTTTTGGTAAATACACTTTTCTTTACATATACAAGAAAAAAAATCCAATACTAAAGTTGACTATTTTATACTCGGCTGTTTGTAGATCAGCGACAGCTATTGCGTCGCATTGTATTCCAACCTCCTCCTCCTCCACCTCAGAAACCTGAGTGTCATTTGAACGGGGGAACCCTGCTTCTCTACCCTGAAGAACCAGTCATCATGATGAGGTACTGGGGCGAGATCCCGGGACCGGCGGGAGCACCTCCTAGCCGCAGCTCCTTTGACCTGCTGCAGCGGGAGTTCCGCTCCGTGGAGGTGCAGGACCCGCCGCTCCACCAGCCCTCCGCCCAGCGGCCCCGACCCACCACCATGCTGGACATCCCGTCCGAGCCCTGCAGCCTCACCATCCACACGGTGCAGCTGTGCCAGCACGTCCGCCGCCTCCGCAGCCTCCTGACGGCTGCCCAGACCCAGGGCCAGGGCTCGTCCACGTCCACCTCGGACGGCGGCAACAGAACCGAGGAGGGCGATGCAAACCTCCCCCTACGGCCGCCGACTCCGCCGGCCATGCCGGACGACCTTCTGCCCCTGGACAGCAAAGCCCCACGGCAGCCCTTCCAGCTCCGCCACAGCGATCCCGAAAGTGACTTCTACAAGTGAGTTGTACTGTGGCCATTAGGGCTGAGCGAGGTGATCAACACAGTAGATATGGGCAGTACCTTGATACCCTGTATGTAAACCCTATAACACTCCATGATATCTTACTGGGCGACTAAGGACATTGGATGTGCTTAGCCAGCGTTTGTAGTTTGTTTAACCGTGTGATGATGATGATGTC
This sequence comes from Merluccius polli, assembly GCA_030340625.1. Classification (NCBI taxonomy): domain Eukaryota; kingdom Metazoa; phylum Chordata; class Actinopteri; order Gadiformes; family Merlucciidae; genus Merluccius; species Merluccius polli. Next base: position 143,878 of record JAOPHQ010003156.1, on the reverse strand, counting down.
TGATGATGATGATGATGATGATGATGATATTGTTTTACATTCTTCCTCACCGTTTTGAATATGATCACTATGCTACCCAGTAGTGTTGGATCACATATGGGGCTTCCTTTTTTAACTTTCTTTGCACCATAAATATAAATTAAGCTAGTGCAGTGCCTGTTCAAAACACGCCTGTTCGGACGATAGCTTGGCCTCCGGTATTGCTGCTTGCAGCTTTTTTGAGAACTGCTCATCCATACAAACTTAACACTCCACACTGTGCTTCCTTGGGTCCTCAGCAATACACCCAAGTGTGAAGTCAATTGGATGAATGGTTTTAGAGAAAATCAAAGCACAGACATACATAACGAGACTCCTTCCATAAATGTGTAGAGATATCTATTTACATTTGAAATCTAGAAGAAAAAAAAAAATTCTTCAACATCTTTCACCCTCTTTTTTCTCCTCCTCCTCCTCCTCCTCCTCTTCTGTAGAGGTAAAGGCGAGCCGGTGACGGAGCTCAGCTGGCCCTCCTGCAGGCAGCTCCTCTACCAGTCTGTGGCCACGGTGTTGGCCCACGCCGGCTTCCAGTCGGCCCAGGAGAGCGTGCTGGAGACCCTGACCGACCTGGTGCACGAGCACTACCTGCGGCTCAGCCGGCTGCTGCGCGTGGCGGTGGACCGGGAGGCGCGTGTGGGCGCCAGTCCCTTCCCCGACGTGGTGGAGCAGGTATTCCACGAGGCGGGCATCGGCAGCGTGCTGAGTCTGCAGCGCTTCTGGCAGGTGCGAATCAAGGACTACCACAGCTACATGCTGCAGGTGAGGATCGGGGCGGGTGGGGTTGACCACTCGTCACAAATGTTGTGGTTTGCAGTTTGATCACCCTTTACGTCTGTCTGTGGGTTTTTACAAATATAAGTATTAAAAAGAGCTTGTGACTCTCATCCTCAAACTGTCGGCAAAACCTCCTAGCTCCACCCCCTCCGCCTTACTCAGCTGTAGAAGAATACACAGCAGTAGGAGGCAGCTGTTTGGAGACAGTCTCTGGTTGTTTGCAATACAAGAGCTGCAATGCAAGGCTAAATAAAGAACTGGTTGTCTGAATAAGTAAATCAAGAAATACTAAGTCTATTTGGGGCCTGAGTGCAAGCAAAACCACGGTAGGTTGGAGTGCAGTTTAGTCTAGCATTTGCCATTTAGACATAGCCAATACTATCTTCAATAGCCTGTTCATAGCACTTAATCTTTTATAATCTTTTGAGACTGTCCTTGAGTAGACGCTTCGCTCTTCGCTCTCCGCTCTTACTTTCTTACTTTTCTTTTTTTTCTCCATTGTAATCCTGTCCTTTTGCTACAAAAGTTATGGAAAGCGGGTCCTGGATACTTCTAAATCACTGGGAGCTTAATTTATGAAAGTATCTGAAGGATACCACCATTATTTAAACCCTTTTTACTTTGTGAGTGTGGCCTATCAGCAGCATAAGCCTGCACTATACTGACTGGGTTAATGGAGCTCAGCTAAGCTAAGCTAATTAGCAACAAGATGCCTCCCTTTTCCACGGATGACTACTACAAACTTCTCCAGAAGATAGCAGTACTGGAGACGAAAATTCTGCGACTCGAATTCAACGTGGAGGTAAATGGTCAATATGGGAATGAAACCACTCTACCGATGACCCAAATCAGTGGAAAGGAGCAGGCTAACAGACAAATGCTTTGTGCAAAGCCAAAGCATAATTCATGGAAAGATAAATCGCTTCCCTCAGATATGGGAAGACGGTTAACAGGCAGAACCCAGCACCTGGAGACTCGTGATGATACTGAGTGGCCTGCACTGCCGTCACACAGGAGGGTCTCTTCAACCCCAGTACCAAGGAGAAAACAGCTGTGGAATGTGGCTAAAACAAAAAGTAAGAGCAAACCGACCAAAGACACAGGGATTCTACTAGAGAACAGATTTGCTCCACTTTTACAAGACCCTGACTCCCCAAAAGAAAGGTCATCTTCCAGCACCGGAGAAAGGTATGAGGCTAAATCATATACTAAAAGGCTGCAGAAAGAGCTAACCACTGGGCCTCAAACGCTGATAGTGGGTGACGGAGCTGTGAATAAGACAAAACACTTTTTCAGCAAAAACACCAAAGTACTTTGTTTTACCAATGATATGGTGTCCAATATCTCAGAGAAAATTCTGGAAATCACTGCTGAGCATCCGACAGTGAAATCTCTCGTCATTCACACAGGAGCACTTGATGTTGTCAAGCAAAAATCAGAGGTATTGAAACGGGATTTTAATGATCTGCTGAACAAAGTTCGATGTCTGAATACTGAGGTGTTTATCAGTGGACCTCTACCAACAGTTCGGCGAGGAGACGAGAGATTCAGCAGGTTGTTGATGCTAAACAGATGGCTCAAAGATACGTGTGCAGTGAACTTTATTGACAATTTCAACATTTTTTGGGAACGCAGACACCTCTTTGAGGCAGATGGATTTTGCCTTAACAAGTCAGGAGTACAGCTGTTAAGCTACAACATTTTTGATTTTTTGCGTCAGTCACCAGCAGCCCCTGCCAAGGACAAGAGGCGAGACAATCTAAAACAACAGATAAGACAGCCTTCTGGACAAAACCTGCTACCGCCTGAGATAAGGAGTGACCATGAAGGACAGCACACCGAGAGAGAGGCTTTAACGTCATCATCCTTACCCCAACACGAGGAGTTTCCCCCAGCCCCAACAGCCCAACATGAGGAGTCTCCCCCAGCCCCAACAACCCAACAGGAGGAGTCTCCCCCAGCCCCAACAGCCCAACAAGTGGAGTCTCCCCCAGCCCCACCAGGAGACTCCCAACTTTCACCCACCGGGACCCCATCCAGCCTTTCATTCTCTCCACGCAGTCTGGATTCCCCATTCCCCCATTTTCTGGATCTCACCGACAGGATGAATGACCTTGTCAATGTTGGAATCCAACTCACACCACGCCCAAATCCCATTTTTTCTCCCCTAAATCCCCCTCCTCGTCCAGCCCCTCCCATTCCACCACGCTGGAAAACACCATCACCCAAACGTCACAGAGCCCCCCCACCTCCTAGCCTAGTCCTAACTAGACCTTCGTACTCATTTCATTCATACTAAAGGTCTAGCAGTGCTGTAGAGACAAACGATGTCTCACTTGAAGGCGGGTGCTGTTGAAGTTTAAAACCTATTGGCTCTGCCCAGTGCCACTCTGCATCTGCCTTAACCAATCGCTAACGTTTGGTTGTGACGTATTTCATGCGCCAGAAACCACGTTGCGCGCAGTATACAAACGGCAGATGCAGTGAGCATTAGCATTAGCCTGGTTCTGCCCGCCTCCGTACTTTCCGCTCAATAACTGAAATTCGCGCACAACCTATACGTCACTGTTCTCAGGCCGCGCCTCCTGTTCGCTGATTGGAAGGCACATTTGAGGGAAAAGAAATCGTTCTAACATACAGCACCGCCAGACCTTAGTACTGAAGTGAAATGAAAATTGAGCGGAAGTACGTAGGCGGGCGGAGCCAGGCTACCCACCTCCTCTGACTCAGATAATCTGTGAGTCGGACTGATATGTTCCGAGTCCAGGCTGCAATACTGATACCAATAATGTTCTCCCCCTTCTCAATCCCTGTGATGACAGGTAACAGAAGAATGGTTAAACTGGTGAGAAATAAAAAGGGTAAACCTGCCAATTTATTAAGTATAGCATGTCAACCTCGAAATATACCAGTGTCTCCTAGCCTAGAAATCTAGACACCCCCTAGCGGCAGCAAATTTATTTGGCAGCTAGGTAGGTCTAGCACGGCTCCGTCGGCTTTTTGGTGCTGGAAACACAAAGTATGTCTGACCAATCACAGCGTGAGGGGCGGAGTCGAAAGCCGGGCTACCATGACGACAGAGTTGCAACGGTTGTCGTGTTAGAGGTAAACAATGGCTGCTGCTGCTGGCGAACGGCTGTCTTTACACTCGGCTTTGGCCGCGACTCTTCAAGACTTGAAGTTAACATTTTATTTGAGAAAAGAACAAAGAACGGCACTGAAGTCTTTCCTCGAAAATAAATATGTATTCGGAGTTTTGATTAATTACGTAGTCAGAGCCGTCGCTCTGACTACGTCACCTTCTTCGTTGCTCTGATTGGTTGTAGCGCTATCCTATTGCGTGCAGAGGGAACTTGAAAGACAACCGTTTATCCCGCCCACACTGCCAATGGAGCTGTGCCAGACCTTACATCTTTCTGATGTGGGTCTGGCTTGCCAGGCTAGGTGTCTCCTGCTATCTCCACAAGATTAGCTCTACAATATCAGATCACTAGTCAACAAATCACTGTTAGTTAATGACGTCATTATGACCTATGATCTAGATTGAATGTAGCTGTTGTGACTGAATGTAGCTGTTGTGCTATTCTCAATGAGGCAGCACCAACAAATTTCAGTTTTATGAACAAGTGTCGAACTGGTAAGAAAGGCGGGGGAGTTGCTGCCATCTTTAAATCTGTATTTCAGTGCAAGGAAATTACATTAGGTGATTTCAGCTCTTTTGAATATCTCTGTTTTTTACTAAAAGGTGATCCAAAAGTTATTTTTAATCATTTATAGACCTCCAAGATACTCAGGAAAATTCATTGATGAGTTTGCTGAACTGCTGTCAGTTATCTGCACTGATTACAACTTTTTTATCATAACAGGGGATTTTAACATTCACGTAGACAATAACATGGACAGTAATGCCAAAGAACTCTCTGCTCTACTTGACACTTTTGGCCTCTTGCAACACGTGAAAGGGCCCACACACACTCGAGGCCACACTCTGGATCTGGTTATCTCTAAAGGTGTTAACATTTCTTCTGTTGATGTTAAGGACTTGGCTCTTTCTGATCATTTCTGTGTGTTCTTTGACTTACAGATCATTCCAAATGTTCAGTTAACCTCTGTGTCTGTTAAGAGAAGGTACATAAATGAGAATACCAGTACAAAGCTTATGGAGTCTATAGCTATGTCACCAACTGTGAGTGCAGTCAGTTGATGAACTCCTAGATACATTTAACTGGAAAATCTCAAATGTCATGGATGCTGTTGCACCTATTAAAGCTAAGACGACATTGATCAGAAAGAAAACACCATGGAGGAACACTATGATGGTAAAGGCTTTAAAACAGAATGCAGGAAAGCAGAGTGTAAGTGGAGAAAAACTAAACTTCAAATTCACCATGACCTCTACAAAATAAGTCTTTGTAATTTTAACTATGAGTTAGTCAAGGCTAGACAGCGACACTTTTCGGAAATTATTAATAAGAACATCAACAACACTCGCACTCTATTTGCTATGGTTGATAAGCTGACAAACCCCCCTAAACAGATAGCTCCAGATACAATAACGCAATCCCTAAGACCTCCCAGGAATAACTCAACTGTGATGTCAGAATTTAATACAGTTGACCAAAAAACCATAGAGGAAACAGTTCAGCATCTAAAACCATCAACATGCTGTCTTGACACAATGCCATCAGACTTTTTAAAACTATTGTGAACTTTGTCCAAATAGATTTGCGACAAATACTAAATAGCTCACTTCAATCGGGCACGTTTCCTAAATCCCTAAAAGTAGCTGCCATTAAGCCACTCTTAAAAAAGAGAACGCTGGATGCTTCCATGTTAACCAACTACAGACCTATCTCAAATCTTCCTTTTATAGCCAAGATCGTTGAGAAAGTGGTTTTTAATCAACTCAGCAATTTCTTGAATTCCAGTGGCCTTTTTGACAAATTTCAATCAGGCTTCCGACCTCACCACAGTACAGAAACAGCTCTTATTAGAGTGTTAAATGATATTAGGTTAAACTCTCAGTACGTTTACATGCACAGAATAAATCGATTAAAGTCATTGCTCGTCTATGCTCCGCAACTGGTCAACTGCAATTGTCCGCGTATACATGGCGGCGAGTAATCCGATTCATTGGCCGGAGCATGTCATACCCCGGTACGATAGGTGGCGCTGTGCCCATTTCAACTAGTGGTAGTAGAGCCACCGGTTGACCCCTTTACGTCACCAGCAACAACAAACTCATTCGAGAAAGCGATGTTTCAGCAGACAGCTGTCAGTTCACTTCGGGTGATAATCATTTCTCCGCCGCTCCACTGTTCCTCTCAGTCGTATGCCGACTCGGTCGTCCGCGGAGCGGTCCGCATACGACCGAGAGGAACAGCGGAGCGTCGGAGAAATGATATGGTGAACTGACAGCTGTCTGCTGAAACATCGCTTTCTCCTCCATGTCGCGTTTCAGTCTGGACTTCAGAGAGTCAAAGCCAAAGTTAATTTCCCCCAATTCCTTTTCCCCATGGGCGAGATAAACCCGACTAGGAGTCTTTACTTGTTGTGTACCAGAGAGTCGGAGAACCCGACGCAGTCTGTAAGATTCATACATCAGAGAATACCGCCGTCAGTTCGGCCGCGGCGCAATGAATGAATAAAGATCGTAGTTATTTTACAACCTCGTTGATGAGCAACATTTAGAAAAACATGGACTTTAAATTCAGCCTTGGGTTAAATCGAAGCGTAGTGTGTACTGAATGCACGTTGATGAAGATACACTCCTATAGGCACGGCACCGCTTCCTCCATCTTCTGCGCCAGCTTTTTAAATAAATCGCCGACCCAAAGTTAGTTGACAGCTGTCTACTGAAAATTTCTCCCACCAGAACAGCCCTGAATGAATGAATAAAGGTCGTAAACACGTCGGGAGAAAAATACATTTATTTTGACAGATGTGCCCGAAGTCACTACTTTACAACCTCGTTGATGACCCACATTTAGAAAAACATGTACTTTTAATTCAGCCTTAGGTGAAATGGAAGCGTAGTGTCCGCGTGCTTCCACCTTTAATGAATGCATGCCATGCGCGCTCCCACGGCCGGGACACAATTCTTATAGCGCCACCTTTTTAAATAAATCGCCGTTTCTCGTTATCCCTTATCCGACGGCGACAACAACAACAACAAGACTATCGTCTCCTTCTACTTCCGGTTCACGGCCCCGGGAAAAGATCTCGAGCATGCGCAGAACGCAATTCAACGGATAATCCAATCCGACTGGTTACATGCACGCTTAGTCGGCTATGAATCGCATAATCTAGGGGTCTTAACCTGATAATGAGAGAGTCGACTCGAACCGATTTTAGCCTGATTAAGGTGTATACATGCATCTTAGTAATCCAATCATTGTTGGGTTAAGCCAAAAAGTCGACTTTCTTGAGTGTCATGTAAACGCACTGACTGACTCAGGCAAGGTGTCAGTTCTGGTCCTGTTGGATCTCAGTGCTGCATTTGACACTGTGGATCAGTGTGGAGCGCTTGGAAACTTGGGCAGGACTCAGCGGAACAGTCCTAGAATGGTTCAGGTCCTACTTGGAAGAGCAGAGTTATTTTGTGACCATTGGAAGTTATGAATCCAATCGAATGGCTATGACATGTGGAGTACCTCAGGGGTCAGTTCTTGGACCCCTTCTGTTCAGTCTATATATGCTGCCTTTGGGTCAAGTTCTGCAGAACTCTAATGTAGACTATCACAGTTATGCAGATGACACACAGATATACATAGCACTGTCCTCAGATGACTACAGTCCAATACAGTCATTGTGTCACTGTTTAGAGCAAGTAACAAATTGGATGAACCAAAATTTCCTTCAATTAAATCAGGACAAAACTGAGGTAATTGTTTTTGGCAACAAAGAGAAGAGGATTGCCGTCAGTAAACATCTCGAGTCACTCTCTCTAAAAACTTGGGACCAAGTCAGAAACCTTGGCGTGCTGATAGACTCAGATTTGACCTTCAGCAGTCATATCAAATACATCACCAAAACAGCCTTCTATCAGCTTAAGAACATATCCAGAGTGAAGGGTTTTATGTCTCAAACAGACCAGGAGAAGTTGATTCATGCTTTCATCTCCAGTAGACTCGACTACTGTAACGGTCTTCTGACTGGACTCCCACAAAAAAGCATTAAACAGCTGCAGCTCATTCAGAATGCTGCAGCTCGAGTTTTAACCAGAACAAAGAGATCAGAGCACATTACTCCAGTTCTCAAGTCTTTACACTGGCTCCCAGTCAGCTATAGAATAGATTTTAAAGTTCTGCTACTGGTCTACAAATCACTGAATGGTTTAGGTCCAGAATACATGAATGACATCTTAGTAGAATACAAACACAGTAGGGCTCTGAGATCTACTAACTCAGGTCAGATAGTGGAGCCCAGAGTTCAAACTAAACATGGTGAAGCAGCTTTTAGCTGTTATGCTGCACAAAACTGGAACAAACTACCAGCTGAACTGAAATCAGCCCCAACTGTGAACATTTTTAAATCCAGGTTAAAAACACTTATCTTCTCCTGTGCTTATGATTGAGCTCATTCAAAGCACTTTAAATTGTAATCTTTCATTTGCACTATGTCCTTTTTAAATCATTATTTTATGCTGCTCTATTATAGTATTTTATTTCTTTCTCTTTATATTCTTCTGTAGTTGTTTTTATTTTTTGTATTTTTTTAAACATTTTATTTCAATTCTTACTGTTAAATGTTTGTTTTATGTAAAGCGCATTGAGTTGCCATTTTGTATGAAATGCGCTATATAAATAAAGCTGCCTTGCCTTGCCTATAGCAAGAGATTTTGGCCAAATGTATTCCACACCAACTTACTGTCTCATATGCGGCCACCGGCCGTTCTAATCAATGACGGACAAAACACATCTCGACCGTCGCTGTTCAAAAACCTTGTAAACATGCAAGTATCTGACCATATATAGACAATACCAACTTTGACGACGCAGTTTTCAATTATTTAAAAAATACATATTTTTTTAATTTCCTGAAAAGTAACTTTTTTGGACATACAAGGTTTCCCGCCCGACAGCGATGATATGTCTACTATCCTAGCATCATTAAAATGGGATTGCTTTTCCAGGTCCAATTCCTCTTTCAAATGAAGCATGATCTGTGATTAGTGAGCAAGCGACAACAGAGAACACGCAATACATTGACTGTACGACTGTATAATCAATTCATTTCAATGAATTGGAATTTCTGAGATATACCAGGAGCACTGATCACATCTACATGGACAATTAAATGTGCATATTGCCCCTGAAACATGCAGGAATTATGTAGGAATATTTTATAGTAACCTATAATGTAAATGGCTTGCATATGTGACACACAGGACAGTGATCTTCCATCTCTCTGTTTTTCACCTTACTGTACCAATGGCGGTAGCCCTAACCCCGAGGTCTCTTTCCCCAGCTGAGCAAGGACCTGTCCGAGGAGTACGAGCGGCTGGTGAACCCGGAGAAGGCCCTGGAGGACTCCAAACCGCCGCGGATCAAGGAGGAGCCCATGAGCGACATCTCCTTCCCCGTCAGCGAGGAGCCCGAGGCGGACCTGGCGTCTGGGGACCAGGCCCTGCCCATGGGTGTACTGGGGGCCCATGGCGAGAGGCTCCCCGCAGGCCTGGAGGGAGACCACTCTCCGCACGCCTCAGGTGGGCCTGACTATTTATATTACACTTCGTATTTTAACATTGGGAAACCTTATCGTGTGGCGTTACTGTGCTTGTATTGATGGTAAGATTAGGTGAGATTTAGTATTAATCTCAGATGGGAAATTAGGGTCAGCCGGAAAATGTAAAAAAAAATTAAATTAAATTAAAACTCAGGGTGCTCCGATCAGGATGTTTGGGACCGATCGCTGGAAGCAGTATCGTCCCATGCTGATTACAGGGTCTGTTTGAAGCCTTTTTGTCGTGTAGCATTGTGTAGCATTATTTATTTATTTAACTATTCTTAACAACATTGTATAATGGGAGTGTATAAGGGACACCGGCAGCGAGGTGTGTGTGGATGTGTGGAGCTCCGTCTAGGCAGCGGTTGATGTTGGTGGCCTCATCTGAGAGAGGGTTAAGCTTCTAGAAAATGTATAGTCTAACGCCATGGTGTGTGGCGTATTTCATATACAACATCGCTCATTATAACACTCATACCCAATGACGGTACTGGCTTAAAAAAAAGAAGTTACCATGAGTCGTAACCATGGGGATAACACGTCCCCCCCTCCTTCCTAGAACTCCTAACCCAAAATGCATTTTTAAAAATCTCATAGAGTCCAATTCAAGATGAAAGAGGCAGTTCACTTACACTTTAAGTATTAAAATTAATAGATGAGAAAGTATCATAATTTGACAACTGTTTATTTATTGACAAGCAACATGTGCAACATATTCAACAGACCGTTGAAGCCATTTTAGCGTAGCGGAGATAAAATTAATGCGCGTGTTTTGCGTCATCTGATCGGCTCTTCTGATCGGCCTTCATAGAGACAACCGATCAAACTATTTGGAACGAAAATTATATGAATTAAAACTACAAAAAATATAGGAAAATATATCTATACACAAAGAGTAGTAGAATTGTAGATGAATATAACAATACATGCTAACATTATAGACAGTTGTGGTAGACGTTATTGGCAATATATGCTACATTATTGAATCTATACATTATTGACCATTTATACATACATTTCTAAAGTGTCCAGTTCCTTGTGCTCTGTGTGGGGGAGAAGGGCCAAGTCAAGATGTGCAGTCAGCCATGTGCAAGTGTCCAATAAAATGTGCAGCAGGTATAAGGGTCATGCCCAGTATTAGTTATCACGAGTTGCAGACAGATAGAATTGTTGGGTCCAGAACTGAAAATTCATACCTGTGTAAGAAACGTGGAGCACAAACCGCAGAAGGTACAGCTCACATGCATCCCCTGTGGGTGCACAATACACAATGCACACACACGTGCATCAGACTATGAAGTGCAATCTTAAAAAAAGAGCAAACTTGCAAAATTGCTAAATGTTGCTTATTATTAAAAATCGATATTGCTTTGGGGGCGGGATGACAGATTGCACGTATATATGTTGGTGTTGGCCATTGGCATTGTGCAACACAGTCCAGACGGCAGTCATTTGAATTGTGGATGCAGGGGATGGGGGCGGGAGCAGTAAGGGGGGAGGGAGGTCTCCTTTTATGCTCTCATCCCTCCTGTGCACAGCCAGATCATATATCTCACTGAGTGGTTTTTGTGGTTCACCAATAACCTTCCCCGCCGTTTGGACGACCGTTCTGGTGATCTCACATTTGCTGCTCACAGTAACCCAACAGCCATGCTGGGTTGTTGCTGTTAAAATTAGACGAACACTTTCCGCTGAGCCCTTCCATCTCTCGGAGAGCCGGGCCCACAACCGAGCCTTTGAGCCGCTGTAACAGCCTTGAGGCCGCTTCTCTTCCCTCTCCTATCCACACTAAATAAACACAAGAGCATTTGGAGCTATTGGCATTGGATGAATGAAAATTAATGAAAAACATGAGTTTTCATTGATTCAGCTTTTTTATTCTATGTGCGTGTTGGTGAGTAATGATTATCGATAGGTCCATATTCATTTACAGGTAAATGTACAGAAGGGAATAGGGTAAGTAGTAATAAAGTCCATGGCACGTGTAACACAAATCAGCCATGCAAAGTCCTATTTAGATAGTAATGAAGTCCATGCCATAAGACATACCAGCCATACAAACTCATCTTTAGAGAGGACAAGTGCAAGCCCAATTCTAAAAGGCATTTCTGTTGGCCAAGATACACACTGTCAACTCTCTGGAGGCAACAGTCCTAGAATACAATGGTCGAAAAATATATCCCCCTCTCTCCCTGAAGGTGGAGGCAGAGGCGGCAGCCCCTCTCTCTGGCCACATGTGAAAATGGAACCCCAGGACGGGGAGGAAGGTCAGGGATCCAGCCAGCACCACCACCACCACCACCACCACCACCATCCACACCACCCCCACCACCATCACCACCACCTGGGAGGGGACGTGTTTGAGGAGGGCGGGCCCATGTCCACCATGAGTGAGTCCGGCGGGGCCATGGCGCCCTCTCCCACTGGGGGTGGCGGCGGCGGTGGTGGCGGCGGCGGGGCGTCGGACGGCAGCTACGCCTCCCATTCGCCCGACTCCCTGATGGATGCCTCGCCCGTCTTCAACCAGAGGGCCCGGAAGCGGGCCAAGAAGATGTGAGGATATTTTCCCCTCGCGTTCGTTCTTCCTTCCTCCCCTCCACCACTGTTGGTGGAGGGGAGGACACACACACACACACACACACACACACACACACACACACACACACACACACACACACACACACACACACACACACACACCCTTCAACTCTTTTAACAATGGAGCTTGTCAAAGTGACTGGAGCTCCCAGCGAAATCTGCCACGTTGGTCGATCTGCTAGCTAACAAATGGAGTGTCAGACCAGTAAGGAGAGTTTTCTGCACTGCTGCTCACGGAGAGCCCCATAGACGTAGTAGCGGATAGTGGGGAAGGATGTCCACAATATTAACACCACACCAGGATGTCTGTTAGCCATGCCTGTTGGTAAGGTGAACCGCTACAGAGCAGGGACAAGTTAGCCGATAAGGGTGGGGGGGGGGGTTTAAAGTACATTTTGTATGTTTTGCTTTTGGAAGATTGTGTTTATGAACGCAATGTATGCGAGTTACATTTGTAGCGGAATATATGATTTGTGATTTACAACTAAAAGAATAAATGTTTCTATACGTCTGTATTTTCGTCTGGACCGTATCAAGTCTTTTTTTTCCCTCAAGTTGTAAAATGTATGCATAAAGTGTCCAATGAATGGAACATCACCATGGTTTATTTATTTCATGAGCATCTCACAATTGTTTGTGTCACGCAACATCTATAATGGAGCTCTCTGCTCAGGTTTTTTTATTCAAACTATATTCCACACTCGGCGAGTCAGGAGCAGTATCTGCTTATCTGGTTATCTGCATCATAGAGACTTTAATGGGTCAGCATTCATTAATTACATTAATTACAGCATTCACACATTTTGCATGCGAAAAGACACTCTTCTCTTACTCCCTGTCTTTTTGAGAGATGGATGTGTGCTCCTTGTTGACCCTGAGGAGAACGGGTTCGGTCGGGAGTGCCTCTCTGTATTCGGCTCACATTGGTATTGAATTCATTTGAAATTATGTTTATTTGCACGGTCCCTATGGAGCTGCAGCTGAAATCCATTAACACATTTCTCACTTATTAGATTCCGGAGATGATCAAAATGCATCCTTCACTCTAGTGTTGTTGCCGTCTATTTAATGCAAATCTCAACAGAAGCCCTGAGAGGCAACATAAAAAAACATAAAAATATGAGGGAAAAGTTTGAATTTAGTAGGCCTATGTGAGGAATTGATTAAAGAAAAGTTTTTTTGTTGTTGAAATCAATACATTGGGGTATTCATTTAGGTTAAAACAGCACAATTACTTACGTGGCTGAAGTGGGTCTCCTTTATGGTCAGTAGGGTTTCTCTGAGACTTACGGAAGAATATATATATACATATATATATATATATGTATATATATACACTCACCGGCCACTTTATTAGGTACACCTTACTAGTACCGGGTTGGACCCCCTTTTGCCTTCAGAACTGCCTTAATCCTTCGTGGCACAGATTCAACAAGGTACTGGAAACATTCCTCAGAGAGTTTGGTCCATATTGACATGATAGCATCACGCAGTTGCTGCAGATTTGTCGGCTGCACATCCATGATGCGAATCTCCCGTTCCACCACATCCCAAAGGTGCTCTATTGGACTGAGATCTGGTGACTGTGGAGGCCATTTGAGTACAGTGAACTCATTGTCATGTTCAAGAAACCAGTCTGAGATGATTCGCGCTTTATGACATGGCGCGTTATCCTGCTGGAAGTAGCCATCAGAAGATGGGTACACTGTGGTCATAAAGGGATGGACATGGTCAGCAACAATACTCAGGTAGTCTGTGGCTTTGACACGATGCTCAATTGGTACTAATAAGCCCAAAGTGTGCCAGGAAAATATCCCCCACACCATTACACCACCACCACCAGCCTGAACCGTTGATACAAGGCAGGATGGATCCATGCTTTCATGTTGTTGACGCCAAATTCTGACCCTACCATCCGAATGTCGCAGCAGAAATCGAGACTCATCAGACCAGGCAACGTTTTTCCAATCTTCGATTGTCCAATTTTGGTGAGCCTGTGCGAATTGTAGCCTCAGTTTCCTGTTCTTAGCTGACAGGAGTGGCACCCGGTGTGGTCTTCTGCTGCTGTAGCCCATCCGCCTCAAGGTTCGACGTGTTGTGCTTTCAGAGATGCTCTTCTGCATACCTCTGTTGTAACGAGTGGTTATTTGAGTTACAGTTGCCTTTCTATCAGCTCGAACCAGTCTGGCCATTCTCCTCTGACCTCTAGCATCAACAAGGCATTTGCGCCCACAGAACTGCCGCTCACTGGATATTTTCTCTTTTTCGGACCATTCTCTGTAAACCCTAGAGATGGTTGTGCGTGAAAATCCCAGTAGATCAGCAGTCTCTGAAATACTCAGACCAGCCCGTCTGGCACCAACAACCATGCCACTTTCAAAGTCACTTAAATCACCTTTCTTCCCCATTCTGATGCTCGGTTTGAACTGCAGCAGATCGTCCTGACCATGTCTACATGCCTAAATGCATTGAGTTGCTGCCATGTGATTGGCTGATTAGAAATTTGCGTTAACGAGCAGTTGGACAGGTGTACCTAATAAAGTGGCCGGTGAGTGTATACTGTATATGAAGAAAATTAAAAGGATGGCATTTTTCTACATAGGCCTACATGATTAAAAAAGCACAATTCCTTACGTGGCTGAAGTGGGTCTCCTTTAGGGTCAGTTGGGTTCTGACCCTGAGACAGGACGGTGAAAACCTCTGGATCATAGAAATAATCTGGTCTGGATCAACCTGTGTCCCGTATCAAACGGCCTATGGGCGTGTCGATTGTCGGTGAGGCTCATAGACTGTATGTGGCTTTATTTCTATGGTTTGTCTCCTTTTGCCAAGCAGAGGCAGACGTGATCTGTAATATCTATATATCGGTCGGCCTTTATAGATACTTTTCCTCATCCTGGACCAGTCATTGAATACAGCCTTTGCTGAACTGAAGAAATATGAAATATATTATTTTTAAAAAGAACACAAAAAAGGATATAAGCAGGTCTTTGTAGATGTGTTGTTATAGCATGAAGGAAGAAGGATGTGGATGAGTCATACGGCAAGCAAATTACAGTATTTTTCACACGCACGCACACACACACACACACACACACACACACACACACACACACACACACACACACACACACACGAAACATTTGCGCAGTACAGCGCAAAAAAGTAGTTCTGTATTATTAGGCCTATCACCACCAATGTAGATGCACTGAGAGTAGCCCAGTTCCCGCTACTACAGACTGATAATTGCCTCTCCCCTCTTTGTCATTGGTTATGAAGCTATATCCTATAGGGTTGTCATTGGTTATGAAGCTATATCCTACAGGGTTGTCATTGGTTATGAAGCTATATCTTATAGGGTTGTCATTGGTTATGAAGCTATGTCCTATAGGGTTGTCATTGGTTATGACGTTTAGGCCTATAGGGTTGTCAATGTTTATGAAGATATATCCTATAGGGTTGTCATTGTGTAGTGTATTTTCTGTTATACATTTACAGGTTGTTCTGCCTTATTTCTTTTATTCATCATATTCACTCATCCTATACATAAAGAATGTTTCTGTTTTAGGAGAAGAACACAGAAGTGTTCTTCCACAACATATGGAGACATACAGATAACAGTGTACCATGAAGCTCTTTCCCATGGCCTTGGAAAGGCTTGCATACGTGATTGTGAGAGTTTGTCTTTGATCGTAAATTCAAAACGTTATCTGCTAGATGGGAGTACAGCTTCGGTATTCAGAAGCGAGCCAATTAAGGCATACCTGATTTGGTAAGAAGGGTGTGTATTCAAGAGATCAGTTCAGACTCAGACCCCATTGGGCTGGTTCGAGAGGTTTCGGACAATTCAATGCATTGAATGACTTCCCACTTGTGTTCTCTGTTAAATAAAAAGTTATTTACTCAGACACTTTTGGGAGTGGACCTCCATCATTTCATCATCCACAGACCAGTATTCTGGCAGCCGAGAAGAATATACCACAATTGGTTATGAAGCTTTATCCTATAGGGTTGTCATTGGTTATGAACATATATCTTATAGGGTTGTTATTGGTTATGAAGCTATATCCTATAGGGTTGTCATTGGTTATGAAGCTATATCCTATAGGGTTGTCATTGGTTATGAAGCTATATCCTATAGGGTTGTCATTGGTTATGAAGCTATATCTTTGTGGAGGGGGGCGGCGTCTGGCCTGCAGGGGGAGTATGGAGCACCGGGTCTGCTGGGGCGATTGGGTCTGATTGCCGACAGGTGTCCGCAATCAGACCCAATCAGGAAGTGTGTATTTATGTGTCTGCTCTGCCTTTCAGTGGAGAGATAGGCGAGCGCGAAGAGCGCTCGCGACAACAGAAGGCAGAGAGCCTGGCGACCCTTTTTGAAACCGACAATACATTTCAGTTTGCCATTTGATTTGTTTGTTGTTCGTGTGAGGAACAATAAACCTTACGGACTAAAACGCCAAACCTGTCTCCGCCCACTCATTGGACCTTTACAGTGGCGCCCAATGTGGGGCACGAGTGCGGCAAATGGAACAGGCACCCTTGGCGGCGTTACTCGGACATCTCGCGCAGATGTCCGAAAGGCAGGCGCAGGTCCAGCAGGCGCAGAACGAGGTGCTCCTGGAGCTGGGCCAGGCGTTGACCGCCGATCGGGCGGTCCTACAGGAGCTCCTCGCCTCCGGCGACCGCGGACCCAGAGCGGCAGGAGCGGTGGGACACATTCACGTCCCCAAGATGGGGGAGGCCAACGACGCAGAGGCCTTCCTGGAGACGTTCCGGGGGGTGGCCGAGGTCTCCGGGTGGCCACGCCAAGAGTGGGCTCACCGCCTCCTGCCGCTCCTGACGGGCGAGGCCCAGCTCGCGGCCCACAGTCTGCCGGCCGGGGCCCAGCGGGACTACGAGGCGGTTGAGAGAGCCATCCGGGACCGGCTAGGCCTGACCCCAGAGGAACATCGCCGCCGGTTCCGGGCCCTCACGTTTGCGGAAGGCGATCGGCCTTTCACCTACGCTCAGCAGCTGCGGGACCAGGCGAGGAGGTGGCTGGGGCCCGAGAGGAATACCCCGGAGGAAATCGTGGAGCAGGTGGCCCTCGAGAGGTTCATCGAGGGGCCTGCGGCCCGAACGTCCACCTGGGTCCGGTACCACCGGCCCGAGAGCCTCCCGGCGGCTGTCAACATCGCGGAGGGCCACCTGGTCCCCCCCCCGACGGACAGACGACCACCAGCACCAACCCCGAGCCCGCGGACCGGCGCGGCGGCCCTGCGGGGCTACAAACCCACCCCGCTACCTAGAGCGAGGTGGGGGGGGGGCCCAGTCCAGAGCAGACGCGTGAATCACCTTCCCCCCCCCTCCCGCAGGCGGGCGCTCAGACGGCAAGGGAGGGGTGTTGGCGGTGCGGGCGGCCGGGACACACTTGGTCCCTATCGAAATTCGTTATGGGGGGAAAACACATAGAGTCAAGGCGGCGGTTAGTCCGGGCCTCACGTACCCCCTGATTCTAGGGTTAGATTGGGCTGGGTTTCCAGGGGCGGTTAGCGAGAGTGCGGGGGTACGGACACGACAGATAGGGACATGTAAGTCATGCGCTGTGTTCTGCGCCGATGCGAGGGTGTCCGACGCTGGTCAGGGATCGGGGGAGGAGGCGGGAGGTTCTCAACCCGAGGTCCGAGCGGCGACATTCCCACCGGTGGACGATTTCCCCCTTGAGCAGTCTCGTGACGCTACTCTACGCTCAGCCTTCGACCAAGTGATTTCTATTGATGGTCTTCGGGTACAGCCAGACGCAGTGCTGACTTACCCACACTTTGTGGTGATTAGGGACAGACTTTATCGGGTGAGTCGTGACACCCAGAGTGAGGAGGTTGTTACCCAGTTGCTGGTACCCAGGAGCCGCCGGGAAATGGTTTTCCAGGCGGCGCATTACAACCCAATGGAGGGCCATTTGGGGTACGATAAAACACTGAACCGGATAATGGCTCGGTTCTATTGGCCGGGGATTCGGGCGGAAGTGCGCGGCTGGTGCGCCTCCTGCCCCGAGTGCCAGTTGGTGAATCCCCCGGCCATCCCCAGGGCTCCCTTGCGGCCCCTTCCCCTGGTGGAGGTCCCATTCGATCGCGTGGGCATGGACATTATCGGGCCATTAGAACGTTCCGCACAAGGGTATCGATTTGTGTTAGTCCTGATCGACTACGCAACCCGATACCCAGAAGCAATTCCGTTGCGCAATATCTCCGCGAGGAGTGTTGCGCAGGCGTTGTTTCACGTCATATCGCGGGTGGGAATCCCAAAGGAGATTCTCACTGACCAGGGCACCAATTTCATGTCACGCACGATTAAGGAACTTTACGGGTTGTTGAAGGTCAAGGCCATCCGCACGAGCGTCTATCACCCAGCCACAGACGGCTTGTGTGAGAGGTTTAACCGGACGTTAAAGTCCATGATCCGGAAGTTTGTACTGGAGGATGCTCGAAATTGGCATCAATGGCTAGACCCTCTGTTGTTTGCGGTGCGGGAAGTGCCTCAGGCTTCCACAGGGTTTTCCCCGTTTGAGTTGCTCTATGGGCGCAGGCCCAGGGGCGTCCTGGACCTCATTAAAGAAAACTGGGAGGAGGGGTCCAGCGACAGTAAAAACAAAATCCAGTACGTCATGGACTTGCGTGCAAAGCTCCACTCATTCGGGGTAATGTCACGTGAGCATTTGCGCCAAGCCCAGGAGAATCAGAAACGCCTGTACGACAGAGGGACTAGATTACGCGATCTCACACCGGGGGACAAGGTCCTTGTTCTGTTGCCCACCTCTACCACCAAATTACTCGCGAAGTGGCAAGGTCCCTTTGTGGTCACACGGCGAGTCGGGGACGTGGATTACGAGGTAGTGCGGTCGGACAGGGGCGATGCCCGACAGATCTACCACATCAACCTCCTGAAAAGGTGGAATGATGTGGTCCCGGTCGCGTTCGCCACAATGCTACCGGAGGGAGAGGAGCTTGGACCGGAAGTCCCTGCCCCGGGGCCCATCCCTCCGGTCGGTCGAGGAGAGGATCTGTCGGAGAGTCAGGCGGCGGACGTGGTCTCGCTACAGCTCCAGTTCGCCGACGTCTTTTCGCCCCTGCCCAGTCGCACCCCGTTAATAACTCACGACATCGAGACGCAACCGGGGTTAACGGTGCGGACACGCCCCTACAGGCTACCCGTGCACAAGCAAGACGTGATACGGCGTGAATTGGCAGCAATGATAGAGTTGGGCGTCGTCGAGGAGTCCCACAGCGACTGGTGCAGCCCTGTCGTGCTTGTGGGGAAGCCGGACGGGGCTGTCCGATTCTGTGTGGATTACCGTAGGATGAATGCGGTGTCCAAGTTCGACGCCTACCCGATGCCTCGGATCGACGAGCTTGTGGACCGGCTTGGCATGGCCACCTATTACACGACTCTGGACTGCACGAAGGGCTACTGGCAGATTCCGTTGTCTCCAGCAGCCCAAGAGAAAACGGCGTTCTCCACTCCGCTCGGGCTGTACCAATTCAAGGTACTTCCGTTCGGGTTGTTCGGGGCCCCGGCCACGTTCCAGCGGCTGATGGACCGGGTATTGCGACCTCACGCTGCATATGCTGCTGCCTACCTCGACGACATAGTCATCTAGGGAGACGACTGGGGGCAGCATATGCAGCGGGTGGCAGCCGTCCTTCAGTCGCTGAGGCGGGCGGGGCTCACGGCCAACCCGAAGAAGTGCGTGATCGGGCGGAGGGAGATCCAGTATCTGGGGTTCCACCTGGGGGGTGGGAAGGTCCGGCCGCAGGTCGGTAAGACCGCGGCGGTCGCTGCCGCCCCTCGCCCCAGGACCAAGAAGGAGGTGAGGCGGTTCCTGGGGCTGGCGGGGTACTATCGGCAGTTTGTCCCAAACTTCTCCGACCTGGCCAGCCCCTTGACCGACCTCACCCGGAAGAGGGCCCCAGATACGGTCCAGTGGTCGGAGCCATGTCAGGTGTCGTTTGATGCTATTAAAACAGCCCTCTGCGGGGAAGCCGTCCTGTGTGCTCCTAATTTTGCTCTCCCTTTCTCCGTGCAGGCAGACGCGTCGGATAGGGGGTTGGGCGCGGTCCTGACCCAGCAGGTGGGGGGGGCCGACCGACCGGTGCTGTACCTGAGCCGCAAACTATCGGACCGGGAGGGTCGGTACAGCACCGTCGAGAAGGAGTGTCTCGCCATCCGATGGGCGGTTGGCGCCCTCCGCTACTA
Source organism: Merluccius polli (assembly GCA_030340625.1). Taxonomy (NCBI): domain Eukaryota; kingdom Metazoa; phylum Chordata; class Actinopteri; order Gadiformes; family Merlucciidae; genus Merluccius; species Merluccius polli. Next base: position 123,505 of record JAOPHQ010003156.1, on the reverse strand, counting down.
CCTGCTGGGTCGCCAGTTCACCCTCTACTCCGACCACGCCCCCCTCCAGTGGCTCCACCGGATGAAGGATGCCAACGTGAGGATCACCCGGTGGTACCTCGCGTTGCAGCCCTTTCATTTCCGGGTGACCCACAGACCGGGGGCGCAGATGGTCGTGGCTGATTTCCTCTCCCGTTCCGGGGGGGGGGGGAGTAGGCTGCGGCCGGAAGGGTCCCCGGCCTGTGTCGGGCGGTGGGGGTATGTGGAGGGGGGTGGCGTCTGGCCTGCAGGGGGAGTATGGAGCACCGGGTCTGCTGGGGCGATTGGGTCTGATTGCCGACAGGTGTCCACAATCAGACCCAATCAGGAAGTGTGTATTTATGTGTCTGCTCTGCCTTTCAGTGGAGAGATAGGCGAGCACGAAGAGCGCTCGCGACAACAGAAGGCAGAGAGCCTGGCGACCCTTTTTGAAACCGACAATACATTTCAGTTTGCCATTTGATTTGTTTGTTGTTCGTGTGAGGAACAATAAACCTTACGGACTAAAACGCCAAACCTGTCTCCGCCCACTCATTGGACCTTTACAATCTTATAGGGTTGAATCCATTCTGATTTGTAAACAAACAAGCAAGCAAACAAGAAACCAGCTCTCCGTCCACACGGACAAGTGCTAAGCAAAGGAAAGGAGAGGCAATTATCTGTAGTAGCAGGAACTGGGCTACTTGCATCATCATTGGTGATGATAGGCCTAATAAATATACAGAAGAGATATTCATACTTTCATACTTTTTTTGCGCTGTACTGCGCAAAAGTTTTGCGGTGGTTAGTTGTGCGCTCTACGTGTTAGATCGAAGGGGTGAATGGGTCTTGTGCAGGCTGAGTGGGTAGGCCTACATGGATGTGTGTGATGCACTCAGTGCATGGATGGCGAATAATAAATAGACACAATTAGAATGTGTGTGTGTGTGTGTGTGTGTGAGATAATTAAGTACAGTGTATCACAGAAGTAAGTCCAACGTCGACATTTTGCAAACGACTGATAAGCGTAGTAGTACTAGTTTCTATTAGGGTCAGTCTCTATGGTAACGCGTAACCGACTAGAGGTGTGTCCCAATTCACGGGATGCATGCTTCGAAGTACGCATTCGAAGGGCGCTTACGTCACAACGCTGCGCGAAGGCTGTCCCAATTCGCAGACTCCTTCGAATGCGTACTTCAAATGCACTTCTTTTCCCTCTTTTGGAGGACGCATCGCATGTATCCTTCGCGGCCTCGCATATCCCAAAATCCTTTGCGCGCCGCTGTTCAGAGGCGGGAAAAGAACAATGGCGACACCGAGTGGCGAGGATTTTACATTTAAATGTAAGTATTGGGTATATATTTAATGACTTTTACGGCGATGATTTTACATTTAAATGTAAGTATTGGGTATATATTTAATTACTTTTACTTATTACTACTTATACTTTTACTGATTACTTATATTTTATTACTTTTATTATCCCAGCTTTATTTCCAGACTGCAAACTCCAGTTAAACGATTGGATTGAATAAAGAGCTACGTTTAGGATTATCACTATTATGTTATACTTCATTATTATCATTATTATGATCATTTTTTTTGCTATATAACCCTTTTGTCTGTTGACATTTCATTTTGTTTTAGGGAGCAAGGAGCAGACTGAGAAAATGATAAAAATGCGATGTCAAAATGAAATACTTTTTACAGGGGCCAAGCACTCCGCCACGGTGGGTTGGAGGTAAGGCTGATATCCCTTTTTGTAAATCTTTGCATCCCTGTGTTAATGTGATCTCGTGTTTACCTTTTCTCTTGCTTCTCTGTGTTTAGAATAATTCTGGAAAAGATGGGCCTGGGGGGGAAGGTCCAGCCCCACCAGGCAAAAAAAAAGTGGGACAATTTGAAAAAGAAGTATAAAGTAGGTTTGGATTTGTTTTACCCATGCAAGTTACTAAATACTTTGCTGATGCTGACGTGATTGATTTCCACTGCATTAGGACTGCAAATATCCAGGCACAGGGGAGGGGACAAGTGGGAAGCCCACTGCTGCCAATTGGCCCTGGTTTGTCCTCATGGATGAGGCATTAGGACAGAGGCCTTCTATTGCCCCCCCTGTCCTAATTGCCTCCATCCCTGAGGACACACCAGGGACAAGTGCAGTGCAGGGTGACCAGCAGGGAGGTGAGGATGAGGAGGAGGAGGAGGAGGAGGAGGAGGAGGAGGAGAGCCAGCCAGGGCCAAAGAGAAAGAGGAGGAGGAGGGAGGATGACCTCCTTAGTTTAATGAAGGAGGACATGAAAATGCAGAGGGAGGCAGAGGAGAGGAGGGAGAAGGAGAGCAAAGAACGCATGGAAAGACTCTTCTCTCTCTTGGAGAAAATTGTCAATAAATAAATTCATTTTCTAATTATTTTTCTTGTTAGTTATAAAATAAAACTATTAATTGTTACACGTTGTCTATTCCATTTAGTATTAACAACTCAAGTACAATTTATAACAGGATTAGAAAACAGCATAAAGTGCTACGGTTCAAGAACAACAAGGGATTTAATATTTATATATATACAGTATATATATGTTTTATTTTATTTTTTCATTCATTTATTCCATTGAACTATAAATAACATGAACAACACACACTCCACACACCCTCCACATACACAAAAAAACAACAAAAAACCACAAAATGGACTCTTTACAGGGTTGCCATACCTAAAAAAATAAATACTTTTTTATAATTTATATACATTTTCTAAACAGGATATTGAATTGTAATATATACACTTTACAAAATTGGACATATGAATGCCGTTGGGCCGTTGACAGCTGGGCCGCAGAGGTAGCTCCTCGGAGGGCCTGGAACAGGTCCACCAGGGCACTGGTGCACGATCCCCCCCTCCCATCTCCTCCTGGAGCATGGGGCCTTGTTCTCCTGGTCCCCTGGCAGAGGGCCAGCTGGCCTGGGCTGCTCCAGGCTGGATCCAGGGGAGGCTAGCAGCAGACGGCTGCCGGTGGTGGTAGCTGTGCTGCCGGTGGTGGTAGCTGTGCTGCCGGTGGTGGTAGCTGTGCTGCCTCCCCGCTCCTCCGCTGGCCGTTCAGGAGGAGCTGGTGTTGCGGTGGCTGTCCTCTACTGCGGCTGGTGGAGGAGGAGCCCCACGTTGGGCGCCAGTGTAGCAGGGTCGCTCCTCCTCGAGTGTGTGTGTTGATGGCTGGTTTGTGAGGCTGTAAACCAGCCATCAACAACACACACTCCACAATGTACAATAGGCTGAGGAGGAGTCCCTGGCAGTGCTGCTGGGCTGGATGGAATGCCACAATAAATACCTTCTGTAGTGGGACATCATCTGGGCATCATTCAGGGTGTTTGGGGGTCTGGTCTCCAATGTCCACCACATCGTCCATCAAGTGGGTTTGCAGGGCTGACTTGATCGACGACTGCCATGTCAGTAAGAATGTTTAAGAAAGATAATAATAATAATAATAATAATACAATTATTATTATTATTTTTTTGAACTATCTACAAAACACTTTAAATAGGAATAATGGCTTTAAAATTATTTTACTTGCCAACTAAAGATAATCATGGTCAGGGTTAACCTCCTCCAGGGCAGACACCTCTACAGACAGCCGGTCCCGCCACGGAGCACCACTGACGGCCTCCAGCCCATTCTCCCCCTCATCCTCTGGCATGGCGTCCTGCAGTTCATCCTCTGGGGGCATGATGTCACCCACCCCCAGGCAAATGTTGTGCAGGACGGCACATGCTGTTATGACCTGCAATGTAAAAACCTTATTCATTAATTGTGATTCACTTCAGTAGCCTACTCAAAGGTAAAGTAGAAGCCTGTTGTGTGATGACGTACCTGAGGCACAAAGGTGTGGTGCACCTCCAGCGCTTGCAAGAAGATGGCCCGGAACCTGGTCTTCATCATTCCAAAGGCACGCTCAATGATTGAGCGTGCCCTGGAATGATGGCCATTGAAGCGCTGGGGTCCCACACCTTGCAACGGCCGCTTGTAGGGAGTGATGAGGGGGAGTGGATGCTGAAGGCACGGGTACCCGCCGTCTGCAAGGATGAAGTGCCCTGGAGGAGGGTAAACAACCTGTCTGTACAGTGGGCTGTGCCGGAGTACTCTGGAGTCATGCACGGACCCCGGCCAGCCCACGTACACGTCCACAAAGCGGCCCTGATGGTCACAAACTGCCTGTAGGATAATTGATGAAAACAGTTTCCTGTTCAGGTAGCAGTGACCATCAGGGCCGCTTGGTGGCTTGATCCTGACATGGCAGCCGTCGATCGCTCCAGCAGCCTTTAAAAAGGCTCTGTCTTGCCAGCCCTGCAAACCCACGAGTTACTGCCGCCAGGTCTTCAGCGGTCTTGGGGAAGTGGATGACCTTGTGGCGAATGGCCACCACCTCCCCAGTAACTCGGTGGACGATACGGTGGACAGTGGAGCGAGGCATCCCAAACACCCTTGAGACCACCCTGTATGATGCCCCACTCGCCAGCCAGAACAGGAACACCAAGGTCTCTATTGTGGCACTCCATCCATGTCTCCGATTCTGGTGGAGAAGGTTCAGCAGCACTGCCAGGGACTCTCTGCTCAGCCTGAAGTCCTGCCTGGTGTCCCCACGGTTGAAAAACCTGTCCAGGACAGGCACCGCCAGGTTGATCCTGCAGTACAGGGGTCTGGTCTGGATTGGGAAAAGGAGGGGAAGAACGGGAGAAGAAAAATGGTTAATTAAACAATAGCTACATAATTTTAGTTAATAAGATAATTCCAGTTAAGTAATTCCAAGATAATTCTAGTTCATTTTAGAGCTTTGATAGATAATGCAAAACCTGTTTACCAACCCACTTATCAGTCTATCTAGGCTTCACAGTTTTGATGATTCGTGACAAAATAAATAATATTAAATTAAGGTCAGGGTTCTTTAACTATTAATGAATTATTCAGGTTATATGGCATTATGAGCCGATCTACAGTTTATGTCTAGCATTAACGTAATGTAGTGGTATGTTAATTACCCCTAACTGTTAACTAATAATGGTAATGATAACATAATGGTAACATTACTGTGGGTTAAATAACAGGTTTACCTCTCGGTCCCCTGTCCGCAGATATACGAGGCGGCGCCGGCGGAGACGGAGCCGCTTCTCCCCTTACTCGATCATCAGCATGATTATAAATAAAATTAAAAAGGTGTCCGGAATTTCTTCCATGTCTTTATTTATTTATTTTTCGTTTTTTGGCTCTTATGTCTTTTTTTTGCTCGTCTTTGCTGTCTTTCTTCTTCTTCTTCCTTTATTTTCCCGCGTCACGGCTGGTGACGCAACCAGGAAATGCTTCGAAGGCTAGACCGTCTCATTTAACAACGGTTGATGCGGACTTCGAAGGAACCTTCGAAGTACGCAGCCTTCGAAGGCCGCGAGGCTGCGTACTTCGAAGCATGCATCCCGTGAATTGGGACACAGCTTAGGCTTCTGTACTGCGGGACTGGGCGTGGGCTCGTCTAAACTGGGTTGGAAAAAGCATACACGCCCCCGGGATGTACAAAAGAAACGCGCTTGGATCCATGCGTACGCACACTTTGATACATCTGAATTTATTTGTGCGTACGACAGTTTCTGGGTTTTGGCGTACGCCAAGTTTCAGTAGGAAATCCACGCAAGTCTTCGTACATGAGGCCCCAGATGATTTCTATGATCCAGTGTAAAAAAACCTGTTGTTTTTACAGGAAAACGCTGGCAGCTGTGGTTACCAGATAATTCCTGTAAAAAATACAGCAGCACAGTAGACAACTTTACAGACGAAATATGTAAATTGATTTACAGTGGATGAAATCACGGCTGAATCACATTAAACAACTGTTAAGTCTACACATTTTTTTTTGTTAATTTCACATAACGTTGTTGTATATAAATAGACCATTTCCTGTATTTTTTTTTTTACATGTAATAACTGCTAATTGTGCATCAATAAATGATAAAATTAACAGGGAAATATCAAACAAAAAACTAATTTAAACTGGTAGAACAACAGTAAAACTTTGCATTTTAAATGGAACTGTTCTGTATATTATACATAAAATCTATTAAAAATATGCTGTGTTTTTATGTTTTAATAATCAAGTTATAATGTAAAATTTACTTATACATCTTGAGAAAAGACGAGAGGAAAATATCACTTTTGGGAAATTTATTTAACAGCCATTATCAATAGTTGTAAACAATTGGATGCATTTGTTTCAACGTATACAACATGCAAAGAAGCTACATGTAATGGTTCTTGAATTATGACTGATAATATAATGTTCTTGAACTATGACTGAATCCAAGTTGAAATACTCCAGAAGATTAGCCTCTTTAAATCTGGACATTTTTAACAAACAAACAAAGTTTAAGTGTCAGGCGCACAACAACAACCCAATTCAATCCAAATTTAGTTTACATGCTTAGATGTTATCTTAAGGTGCACCATATAACTTTTCTGGTGGAGGGTCTGCCATCTACTTGTCTCCATGGAGATGTTATTGCTTTGTCTGGAATGTTAGGATTAAACAATAACATATGTATCATCAGGCTGTAATATCCTCACATAGCTAATAAGGATTGTAACATAAATATAAACTGTATATATCCGACCTGACCGCAGGATGGCGGTACACATAATACACTGGGGCGGAAGTGCAACACTAGCCATTGTGCGTCATGGAGGCCACGCCTCCTGCTGAATGACTTCCGGCGGAAGTCGCCAGCTCTAGGCAGAATCGTTCAGGCAGACCGCCAGAGGGACGCGCGGACGATTTCTCCACGCGTGTGGCTTTTACAATACCCCCCCATATGCTTGTTAGATTAAGATAACTAAACCTAAACAAATAAAGTGAGTTAAAGCGATTCCTGTGTCGGCGGCCTTCTTCCTCGGAACACAACCCCACAGGAATGTTCCACAGTATGGCATACAACTTATCTATCTCCATGGAGACAATCAGGTGATGCCAACAGGCCAAGTTACAAAGTAACGCGTTACAGTAACGTAACTACTTTTTCGGGTAAAAAGTAGTGTAACGCGTTACTACTGAAAATATGGTAATGAAACGTAGTTCCTTTTTCAGTTGGGCAGAACGTTACTTTTCCCAGGGACAGATTTGACAGCGACACTGCCTCAGCTGCGCGCTTGCGCAATAGTCGCGGGCACTCATTCCACAGTGAGGCTGGTACTAGCAATAGTGTGAGGTGTACACTGTGCCCTGGCCAGAAACTTTTGTCCACTGCCGTAACCCTCTCCCGGACTCACTCGCTAGCTTTAACCGCTGTTTTTTAATTTTATTTATTAATCCGCACTTCCAGACCGTCACCGGGACTTCAGAGTAATGTGTCCGAGGAGAGTAGCCCTCTCCCGGACACACACGCTAGCTTTTACCGCTGTGTTGTTTTTATTTATTAATCCACACTTCCAGACTGTCACCGGGGCTTCAGAGTAATGTGTCCGAGGAGAGTAGCCCTCTCCCGGACAGTGCGGACACACACGCTAGCTTTTACCGCTGTTTTGTTTTTATTTATTAAAGGCCATGGTGCAGGTTAAACACCACTTTCGATTAATGGGTACATAAAGCACTGAAGATATGTATATAAAGTTAGAAATGTCTCCAAAATTGTGTTAAAGTGTAGTTTTTGGTCGTAACGGTTATTTTTAGCGCAATTCGGCGATGACGTCACGTCGGGGAGACGTGGTGGAAGTAGCCTCAGCCTTGTACTAGAACTATGGCGTCTAACTGGGATGAGGAAGAGGTGGCAAGACCCACAAATAACATTTATGTTAGCATAGCCATATAATTTCGAACCGGTCAGAAGTGAGAGGGCGAATGAGAGCCGATGGCCGTCAAAGACAATGAAATGCATGGTCAGAGGAGAATGAGTGGAGAGTTGGCGAAGTGTCCTGGTCAGTCGCTAGCTACCATTTAGATCGCAGCAACGAGCGCTGGAGCGGTCTATGAACAGCAGTGCATACAATAACACTTTTTTCCCCATCAGGGTACTGCTTACCGGGAGAGGGAGAGAGTAGTAAGCGTGTCTGTGCGGGCGGTGTCGTCCCATGGAAACTGTGGTGGAGAGCTTGTGTTGTAGGGAAGTGAGTGCGTTTTGGTCGCGGAGCTCACCCCGCGGCCAGCAGATGTAACGTTCCTAACTCAGCATCCAGGATTTGAGGCATGCTGCCTGAATCCGTTTGTGCTAAAGAGCCTACTCACATTTCAGGCAGGATCATGGTCCCCTTCAAGCCAGCAGGCACGAGTATGTTCATTGTTTATGTTTGCTTTGCCATTACTAGACTAGAGATGTGTTGCATAAACATGCATGGCAAACAGGTATACAATTAAGTTTCCAACCTACTTATCCCTAGGCAATACCGGTACACAGCGTACAGGCAGGCTATACGCTGGCCTTATGGCGTTCTCGGTGTTCATAGAAGGAAGCCTCTACCCTCCTGTCTGGTTTCAACCATCAGGCTACAATTTCAGAGTGGTGATGAGACCCATCATGGCTTTCAATGGCCTCGTTTGGATGACAATGAATAAAAACCATATTGGCACATGAATAAAATCAAGTATTTTTCAGTTCAAGAATTGTCATGCTTGTTCTGTTGTGATCGCTCAACGGCCCTTAAAATGTGATAAAATACACAGAACACGTACATTCCAATGAAAACAGTTTATTAGTTTATCCCAAGTATATTACTGAACAAAAAGACAGGTTGGAAAGTTCCTGATAAAGTAAACAAATCACAAAAAATGGTTAGGCACAAAAAGAATCAACATGTATAAGTGTGGTCAACATGTAAGTGTGGTCTTACCCGAGGGTCAGCTCTCTCTCTCACACACACACTAATATGCATGCATGCATGCATACATACATGCAGTGATATCAAAAGCACATAGAGCAAGACAAAAGCACACACAAGAGGTCCTTTTCGGGTTATCATTCCTTACTCCCTTTCCTACTAATACTACAAGGAATTATGGGGAAAAGTGTCAAATGGAGATGTAAAGGGAGCATTTTTGCAACATTTCCTTGATTGTAATCTTGTGCGAAAATCAGAATCCGAAAAGGACCTGTAGACAAGGCACTATCAGGTACAATGATTGGTAAGCTATGTTGAATTGTATAAAGGACATTTCATGCAAACAAAATAAATAAAACCACAGCACACACAATGAGCAGCAGGCAGACATGCAGCACCCCTTGCAAAACCACATGGGGTACAGTGACTAAAGACAGGCACAAGAGCAGCGAGGTCCCACCACCAACAACTAAGTAAAAAAAACAAAGCAATAAACAGCACACAAAGAGAAAACATAACATGCAGCATGCAGAAAACCACCACCAAGCCGTTGCTAGCTAACTGCTGGTTCTGCATTAGCCAGTTTTATGCTTTAAAATATTTCTAGGGAGACTATGTATCGCAATAACAATTAATGTCTGTTTGAATCTGTACAATGCCTAAACTTGAATTCTAAATTCAGTTTATATAACAGCTTTGGACTTGGATGTAGATCATATCCATACTGTCAAGTACAATCTGTCTTGTATCTAGTTAAACTTTCAACTTTGTGGGCATTTATCACACCCATAATTAATTGGTATTTTGCATAAATGTAACTCTATGAATGATAAATGTTTAAAGGTATTGGTTGGGATATGTGAGCATTGGAGCACATTGTGGGATCCGAAATACGAGACACCATGTTCCTGTGGAGCATTGGCTGGTTTTGCCAGAAACGTTGGTAGCCACATGATGCACAGACCTAGATATGTAAACAAAAAAAACAAAAAAAGAGTAATCAACAGTATATCAGGTTTCAATATAGAGTAAGTACGGTACATTACTGGTCAAATGTTTTCAATGAAACACACATGATGTTTATGATGGCATCATAAACCCACAGCCTAAAGCCTGGTACATACATTGTAAATTAACTGGCAAGACAAATTTGAATGTGGGCAGACAGTCAGGGCTATCACATTTTAATTAGATATTCTGATTTTCTGGCCTGCTGTGTATACAAAACCTACTATCCGACTTCTCACAACAGGCCGGACAGAGGGCAAACAGGCTCATGAGCACCTCTTGGCAAACAATGAATTTGTCAATGCCACTACAACAAAAAAGAGAGCGGGGGGGAATTCAATTCTACCAGATACACAAAAAGGAAAATGCAAAGTTGGTCTATGTTGGCTTTAAATTATCTCACTTTTGGTGGGGGTCACAGGTGTGAGATGGCTCCTCCTCACACAATTCCTCCTCATCCTCAGACATATGTCCTCCAGGCACCCACGATTAATCGCTGATGACAGACGGATCATCTTCATCATCGGTCTGTTCAGGACTAGTGAGGGGGGTGGAAGTTTGGGTCTGTGTCCCCACACTGACCATCTTGGGCTTCAGGTTCACCTGCACAGCTGTGGCAGAGGTAGTAAACATACCCAAACATATGACAATCATGGCAAATCTACGTGGTTATGTTTTGACATAGGCTATGTATTAATTTCATCTGTGTATGGAAATGTCCTGTATGCATAGATTTTGGAAACGTATGTTTTAGACAGCATATCGACCACCCAAAATACAACATTTACCGTGAGACCTTCCACGGGGCTTCACATTGCACTGTGTCCCAGTGTCACAAGTGGAGGGCAAGGGGTCATTCACGTCGACACTGTCCGCGGTCTCCTGCTGTGCAGCATCGATCAACATCTTGCGCAAACAAATTCAAAAGGGTCAGCGACACAGTCACGTTTAATACATAAAGAACCGTAATAGTCAAACACACACGTGCTGTTGTGAAAGCCGCTTGACGATCACCAGTGATCCAAACAAACACTAGCCATGGTGCTTTCTAGTTAGATACGACAAGCTTTTGGACATTTACTTCAGGACAATTTAGTTTCATGAATCACGAAATGTGCTTTTCTAATCTCAGACTGATCATGACTGTAGTGGCGGCGGTGTCAAAGGGAACACGGTATAGTATGCACAGGGTTAGCTAACGCGCAGATAAACATTACATGCATTATCATGAGGCTTACCGTAGCATCTCTGCTTTCTTGGTGCCTCTCGGTGTGGTAGCGGCAGGCGGAGAGGTGCTGTGCAGACGGCCCGGTGGTCGGAATCAGCTTCGCCAGCCTCTTGGTCTTCAACCCGAGTGATACCATTCTGGCGTCCTCTTCGTCGTAGTCCTCCTTGAAATGCGCGCTGCAAATCTTGGTATTGGCATTGAAAAATGTGCCCGCCTAACTCGGACAAAGTGGACCCACTGTCGAAGGGTTGCCTTGTCCTTCGGGAAGCCATGGAGCTGTGTCCAGTTTACAACCGGCACAAGCACAGTAGCCCGGCATTATACCGGTTCGAGGGTGTAGCTATCTAGCTATCTACGCTATCTGTCTATGCTACGCTATGCTATCTGGCTATCTCTCTCTATGTATCTATTTATCTATCGTTCTATGCTGTCTATCTGTCTATCTAACTATCTATCTCTCTATCTAGGCTATATATATGTATTTATCTGTATAATCTGCTGAACAATCTCTTACTAGTCTCTCTCTACTCGCCTCTCTCAATGGTCTCACGGCGGGCTTTGGTCTGTTGTCTCCCCGATGTGACGTCATGCAATGCATTGTGGGGGAAATGAGAATCAATCGCGAACTGCTAAAATATAGACGGCTAAAAAACAACTTTTTTGTATTATATTACGTTTTGTGATACCCAACAACATCAAATACAATGAATAACAGTTTAAATGTTTATTACCAACAAGCAAATACGCAGATTCATTAGAAAATTAAACCTGCACCATGGCCTTTAATCCACACTTCCAGACCGTCACCGGGGCTTCAGAGTAATGTGTCCGAGGAGAGTAGCCCTCTCCCGGACAGTGCGGACACACATGCTAGCTTTTACCGCTGTTTTATTTTGGGGCAGTGCTTAATTTGTAACGTGGGAGGTCCCGGAGCGCAGAGGATGAGTGGCTCCGGTGCGGAAAAAAAAGCGTTTGGGGGGGGGGGCGCTTTCGAGCAACCCTGTGCGCCACACCGAAAATAATCTGGGCATGTATTGTAGGCCTAATAACGATAGTCACATCAAATCCGGATAGACTACAAATTCCTATGTTCAATGCTGTATTTAGTCAACAAAGCAAGACAATACAGTATAACTAAAGCCAGGGAATGGGGATGTGCCCGGATAAAATAGTTAACAATATACACCAAGTCCTTGAAAAAGGAAGAGGTTCAAAAACGAACAGAACACAAAAGGCCACCAACGACGGCCGCTCGATCACCAGAGCAGAAAGAAAACACTTTTAAGAAAACGGAAAACAAAAACGCGCTTCACCGAAGGCAGATAACACTAGATACTATTTTACTCTTAACAGAGGCAGACCGACAGACAACCAGGCAACACACCTGCACTCACGGATACGGACAGACAAAGAGTGATGAACACAAGCACCCTTAAATACCCTCACCAATTAATCAATAAAGTCATTGATTGTCAAGAGAGGTGGCGGATCGCGGATGACAGCTATAAATAGCTGGCGGAGCCAACGTCAGAGGTTCCGGAGCGCGTGTCCGAGGTTCCGGAGCGCGCTCCGGCTTTCTCCCCCTCAAATTAAGCCCTGTTTTGGGGGGTTTTAATCCACACTTCCAGACCGTCGCCGGGGCTTCAGAATAATGTGTCCGAGGAGAGTAGCCCTCTCCCGGACACACACGCTAGCTTTTACCGCTGTTTTGTATGGCATGTTTTGTTTTGAGACATATGAGCCATTTTGAGGTTTTCATCATGTTGTCCTAGCCTTGATTTGATACAATTTGCACTATAGCTTTGCACCAATTTCGGTGTAGCCTCTCTAACCCTAACCCTAACCCCATAAGATGTTATTTGGTATTGTTTGTATTGTTGTTTTCTTCAACAAGTGCTCTGTGATATTTTTTATAATAAAGAGCACAAAAGAAATACCTGTTATGTCCTCCCAGGGTTTCCTCCAGGATTTTTTTAAACCGTGGGGGAGGTCTGCCCGAGTGGAAGAGGGGGGGTGACGACGACGGCGACAACAACATGAATTTTGAAATGTGAAATTATGACTATTTCAAACTGAATGTTTTTCTAAATACATTATTTACTACAGGGTTTCCGGTACATTAATTGAAAATAATAATCGAAAAGAGGATCTTGCAGAATCACTAGGCCATAACAACAAACACAACAACAACAAATTAAAGCAGCATCTAGAAGAGGCGTCAATCTGTCAGATACTGCCAGTGCCACAGAGCTTGTGCCTTGCTTTATCCTAGCGCTGTGGCAACAACAGTAAACGTCTAAACGAAGAGGCAAAAAGTACAAGGCTGTAGCACAACTACATACACAACTGTGCCCTCCTGTCTCCTGTGAGACTTGCATACATCTGTCTAATCCAGGGGTGCCCAACCTTTTTTGACCCAAGATCTACTTTTCAAGTAGCCAACCTCCCGAGATCTACCAGTCTAGTGTCAACATTGCAAACCCACACACATCGTTCCCAGCCTGCAGTAACTAATCTTACAACACTTTTTGTTGTTGTCACACAACCACTAGACATCACATCACAAACCCTCCCTATCTCAAACACACACACAGACAAGTTTGGATAGTGTGCTGTATCACAAACCCTCTCTCTCTCTCTCTCTCTCTCTCTCTCTCTCTCTCTCTCTCTCTCTCTCTCTCTCTCACACAGACACACACACGCCAATCTGCATGATGAGCAATAGCCATAGCTGACCTTAATATGAACAAAACAGAAAAATAACCAGATACAAAACAGGTAGATCTCTGAGTTAGAAAAACTTCCTACCTTAATGGGAGACCTGCCATAATATTAAATTTGTTCACATCATGACCAATACCACGCAGGTAATGTTAGGAATATTTAAATATTACACTTATAATGGTACACATCATTATCTATCAATTGACTTGAGGGAATAACATCACGACAATAAGTCAAGAACATTGAGCCTCTCCTTTATGTAAGGTTACCTGACTCTCTTCCTCTGGAACCTTTCTCTTCTTTTGAAAATAGTTTGATATACTCATCTGAAAATGTAACCAGAAAAGAGTCAAGGCAGAAAATTACCTGGGCATTACCTAAGCTAACGTTATGTCCTGCTGTTCAAAACGTTGTTGTTGTAAACGTCATCTGAAACGTAACAGGTTTCCTCTATCAATAGAAAAATACATTTTATAGTTAAATTAATAACTAAATTAATCTACAACAAAATAATATCTCTCTCTACTGTATAACCAAAGACTCAACATGCTTTATTAGGCCTACAGTAATCTCTCTTTAACAAGTGTCAATGGTACAAAAATAAGATAAAAATAAAAAATCTCTCTGAAATAATGATAGAAATAATGCGTATAACCAATCAATAACACATATTTCCCGACTCTGGATTTTTTCTGTAACCTAATCCATCTATACATTAGGGATGTGCATTTCTGGCAAAAATATTATTCTATATTCGCTGAGAAATAATCGAATAATATTCGAAAATCGCTCAATCAAGAACCCCCACGCACACACGCACCTCGGATACACGCAAGTGCAATGACACAGGGAGAGGCTTTTATGACGTGTATGAAATCAATCTGTTTATTTCAACAACTGCGCCAACATTCAACATCAAAATTATTTCAACGTGGGGTTAGGCAGATAGACCTGCATGCGCCGAAAACGGATCGCAATTTATTTTTATTTTTTTACTAAACAGCCTGCATGACGGTGAACTAGACACGTCAAAAATATAACTTCACACGGTGTATCTTTTTACAATTTATTTGTTACTAGCATTCGTAGTGTTGATCAGCAGAGAAATAGTCCCCCAAAGACGTTGACGTCGCTTAGCAACCGAGGACGCTATTCACCACCGGAAGTTGTGAAGGCCCATGCAAGTCAACGGAGCGTTCAACAGCATTGAGAAGAGCCGTGTAATAAATAACGATAGTCACATTTATTATTCGATATTCTACGTGACTCCGACTATTCGACTATTCGACGATCGTTGCCCATCCCTACTATACATTAGGGTCGTTTTTCACTGGTTTTAACAAAACGGTATCAAATATAACCTAGCTTAGGTACCTTTCTTTCACCCTTTTCTCTCCCTCCACGTCGGACTATTGTCTCTCCTACTCTCTTCGTCTTTCGCGCGCCGCAGCTAGACAGGCAGGTGGTGACTCCGGTGTTCCGGTGTTGGTTTTTCAAAATAAGGGTATGCTATTTGCAGCGTAGCGTCATATTTCACGGAAAACACCATGTTTTGTGCCGAAATCACATTTAATACAATCATTTACATTAATATAAACATGAAACAACATTAAAAAAAAATAAAATAATAATAATCATTATTCTGAAAGTGTGGCGGCTTTTATTTTGCCGTGGCGGTGGGCCACGATCAATTACATGTAGCGGAAACCCTGCCTCCATAGTAGAACTTTATGTAGGCCTATACACATTTAGGAAATGAGATAGGGTACTGCCCAAAGTCGAGCACCATAAAAGTAACGTAAAAGTAACGAGTAACGTAAAAAGTTACTTTCCATAGAGGGTAACTAAGTAAAGTAAGGGATTACTTTTTTTAAGAAGTAAAGAGTAACGAGCAAACACTACTTTTTAAAAGTAACTTCCCCAACACTGATTACCATAATACACATTGTGGATTGAACAAAGCGAAAAGTAACAGTACCCCTTCTCAAACAAACAGTCAGAGTGCACAGAAAGAGTCCATATTTAGGCTTAACGGCACTCGTGATCGGAGAGGTCCTGGATCAGGGTGAGGACTCGAGGGTTCACGTTGAGACGCCGCTTCAAGTTTTTATTCTCCACTTTGGTTCCTTTTTCTGGGTTTATCGAGAAAAAACACCTGTAGAATAAAAGCATATTAAAGCATATTAAGCATTTTAATTGATCAGTTAAAAAAAATAAAAAGACTTATAAAAATAATTATAAATAAATAATTGATATTTTTTTCTACTTTAAACACGTCAGTCTTTTAGAACTACTTCAGCCTGAAATATACATATCAAATATTAATTATATTTTTTTGCTTTTTAACCCTTTAAATGCCAGTATGTTTACATAACTCTACATAACGCTATTTTTTAATACAAAAAAACTAAAATAATTTCCATTAAATACATTTCAATGAGTACACACACACACACACACCATTATCCAACATCAATAGCACACACACTTCCCTTGCAGAAAACAATAAAAAGTGTGAAACTTTGCTGCATGCTTTGAATGGGTAAAAGTGGCGCCACCTGATGGACAAATATAAAAATTACAAATTGAAAGCCTGTAGTCCAAAATGAAATCTTAACATAAAGGAATGCATTAGTTCATGTTAAGATAAACGTGGGATCAAAAATAGTGGTTTTAATGGGTTTCAATGGGGCAGTTTTTGGCGCTAGGAACTATTAAGGCAGTTTTTGTGTAGCTTAGCCATTTTAGGCTTAATTAAATACAGGTCTGAGAAATGAGTACGCCATGTTTACTCACCTTTGAAGAAACTCCAGAGTTGAAGCCAACTCAGATGGATAATGGATGTTGAAACAGAAGTAGCTCCCGAACATGAGGCACAATGCAGAAATGAAGGAGATGTTGGTGTTGATAAGGTTCCGATCCAGACTCAGCATGTACCTTGTTGAGGAATAGCAGGACTGTCCTATGAACAAATTATTTAACAGGTTATATTAATAAGCGCTGCACTCACATGACAGATTCTGTAAACAGTGCAATTTAAAAAAAAAAAAGACAAAAAAAAAGATATGAAACAGACTTACCACAGACAATAACAGCGGGTGTCAGAGGCACTTGATCCAGTTGGACCTCTTCTGCCAGACATGTATCTTCTACATGGAAGAACATGGACTCCTCCTTCTCATCAAAGTAGCTGAGCAGAAGCAGGAGCATCTCTTTCACGTCATCTGAGCAGCCACTCTGCTGTCCCCGCATCCTCTGAAGCCTTGCACAAGTCTGAAGGAACTTATTACTCTTGGTGCCATAAACTGTGGTCATGTAGTTGAGAAGCCTTTTTCCCTTCAAATCCAAATTTCATGTGAATGTCTCTTTGAGGTCAATCCCAGTGAGTTCCTTGAAGTGGACTGACATGCCAAGTTCGCCAAACAAAAATGGCCACTCTTGAAGGCTTTTGATACTTTTTCCCTGGTTGACATGTTGACGCTGTGTGTAAAAAGTGGACTTCATTAGACATTTTACCTCTGGATTGGCATCAGAGTGTTGGAACATCTCCTTGAGTTTTTCCTTTTTTTGCTGCTGGCTCTCTTGAGTTTCTTCACGGGGCAGAAATTTTACATTCCATTTAATGCATCCGTAAGTGTCCTGCGTTGCTGCTCTCTCTTCTAATGGGATCTCGTCTGTGTGGTCTGAGTCATCAGCCTAATGTGAATTGGGATATTTTGCCACCATTTTTTTTGCAACGTCAGTTGAATGCTTTTTACCTACATGAGGGCATTTTTCCATCATCTCAGTCACAACAATCTGGACCATTTGCCTCCTCAGTTTTGGGCCTGGCCTTTTTCCCCTCTCCAAAGACTGCATCACTTCCTCAGGAAATTTACTCCATGGAATTTCAAATTTGTCTTCCCACTGTGTGTCAAGTCCTGGGCTGCTGGAGGAGGTTGACGATGAATTTCGGGGTGAAACAGAGAGCGATGACAGCTATTGGGTAGGTGAGGCTTCCACAGATGATAGTGAGCTGTTCTCGGGAGTTTGGTCTTTAAATGACAAAAAAATAAGATTATGATTCACATTGTACAATATTACACAATGTCCATGACTGCTTTTGATTAGTTGTGTGTTGTGGTGTTTTTACTTACATTTCTGTTTCCAAACAGAAAGAAGCTTTCTGGCTTGTACAGGTCTTAATACTGTCATCAAATCAGCCTCCGTTACGAAGCGTAATGGACTGCAAGTGCTCTTCCAGGATGTTTTTGTTTACTACTTGAAGTTCTGGTAGGGCTTCCTGGTAGCGGATGAGGTGTCATATCTCCCCCACACACACACACACACACACTATGTAAGCGCTTTGAGTGACCTCCAATAAAGCGCTATATAAATCCAATCAATTATTATTATTATTATGATGGCGACATTTAGGAAGGTTCGCTCGGAGTCACTCATATTTACACTGAAGAAGAAATGCAGAACAGAAAAAATATACAGTACATACACTTAACAGAGTAGGGACATGCATCAGGTAACACTTATATTAATGTCAGACTAGCAGTCCAATTAACAGCTTTAATTGGACTTTATTTTTGCCACAATACTGTGTTTTAGTGGAATGACTTGGAATCCATCAAGAATGTATGATACCAAAGGATAGAAATCAGGCAGGTCATTAATGTTGATACATTGTAACCCAAGACTGTCCTTTGTCACAGAATACAGATGGTATTCTGAGAGGAAGATGCCTTTGTGGATATCCATCAAAGCATACACAGATGTGTCATTTTGAATCAAGATGAGTAGAAGTTCACCAAACTCCATATACTCATCATTTCTGTACACAAGAAACTGTCCTTTTTATATGCAGTGCCCTTTTACTGAATGTCTGTGGTAACTGTGGTATTGCTTTCTGAAAAGGCTAACTCCCTGACTGCATGTTTAATAGCGTCACTGTAAAGGTTGGGATAAAACACACAGCTGTCCTTCACTTGCAGTAGTTTACTGCATTCTTGCCCAGCTAAAAGATATGCCTGATACATCTGATGACGCTCTGACAAAGTTTGACAAATGTTTTTCAAGTTTTTCAAGTGTCTGGCACATCTTTTAAAATAACTGTTTACTTTCAAACCTAAGCGTCCATAACCTCATCAATGGACCAAATTTCAACCACAGCGCTGAATAATGGCGCAAATAGTGGTGTTTGGGTTTTAGTTGAATTTCAGGAAACATCATCTTTCTCAACTCCAAATATTCTTGGATCAAAATGTCAAGATATGCTATCTGGGACAAGGAAATGTTCTGAGCACAAATACGATCCACAATGTCTTTTAGCTGGAGAGGTAACTGCCATACTTCATCCTCATGATTTTGCACTTTGTCACCAATCAAAACTGGTAGCAATCTCAAAAGGTTCCAGTTTTGAATGGTTTGCCCTGATACCTTGGCTCCGTCAGGTTTGACAGCACATGGCTTTGTGAGTGCTTCAGATCCTTTGTACTTAAACTGTTTGATGCGTATGTGAACCATTTTTTCATTTTTATAATGTTCTTCAGGTACAGTGGTAGATCATATGACAAGACTCCTTCAAAGAGGTCATGACCTAAACAAGGCGGGAGACCAGGTTGGGATACATGAAAAGACTCAAGGGTATTAAAGATAGAGTTTACCTTTATTCCTCTGACGTCTTGGATGTTTTCAGCCTGGAGATCAGCAACAGCTGTGTCATACGTCTCTGGGGTGCGTGGAGGACCACAGGAATTTGGATCAGCCTCAAACTCACTTCTCGTGATGTCACAGTACCTGCAAAAATATCGAGAGCGGCTGAAGTTCTCTGTAAACCCACCTATGCAATGAGAACCAAGGTTATCCCCAGCAATGCAATGTTTTTCCATCTACATTTATTCCATCTGTCTCCAAGGATTTCAGATCTGCCAACAACTCTGAGAAAACGCTTTAAGTCATTCTCAACACACAACAAGACTAAAACATATTATCAGTATTTGAACGCAAATGAATGGGTACATTTGCTAATGAAAGATAAACTGCAAGAACTTTGTGCGTCTTTTTAGCAGAACCCAGGGGATTCACAACTTCAAATGAATCTTGGTACAAAATTAGTTTGAGGCTTTCAGGGTTTTTAAAGAACTGGTGACATTTGAAATTGTGTCCATCATATAAATCCGTAAAAACCTCTACATCAGGATCTGCAAACTGTTGTGACTGTGTATTCCTCCATAACTGGGACTGCAAAAAGCTCTTCAGAGTTTCTGCCACTGGTACTTAAGCTACGTTTCCACCGAGCAGTACGGTACAGTTCGGTTCAGTACGTTACGTTTTGGTGCGGAAGGTTTTGGTACAGTTCGGTCCGGTTTGTGTACCCACTGCAAAAGGCACTACTGTATGACGGGCGGGATAGCGATTGTTCCGTCAGCTGATTTTCGCGCGTGACATCATTACATTAGCGCGAAAATCAAATCCGTGACAGTCAGCTGAGACCAGAAGACAGCTGATAACCTATAGCCTACGTACTGGGTTGACCACAGCGCTAAGCTTTTATTAGCCATTGTATTGAAACTTTTTTAAATTATCCTACTGCCGGGTATTTAAAAATGGCGCCCTTGAGTTTACCAGGTGATAACGTCTACAACAAGTTATAGACGTTATCACACGCGCACTTGTTCGATAGACGTTATCACACGCGCACCTGTTCGAACAGCAATGGGCGTGTCTCTATACCGTACCACAAACTGGTACCCCAACAGAAGGGTCTCCTAAAACAGTACGGTTCGGTACGCTTATTTAGGTACGCTTTAGAACTTCTCACAATAGAAACACAAATAATTGCGGACCGAACTGAACCGAACTGTACCGTACTGCTCGGTGGAAACGTGGCATTAGTAAGCACATTTTTGTGTCATGTTTTCATCCATTCCCAATGGCACTTTTTGGGGTTCCGTGTACTTAACAATTTTTGTGAATGTCTGATTTCTGGTGTATGTTGTTCTTAATTGTCCCTGATGACAGGCAGAGAACAAAGCTGACTTTAATGCAGTCACAGATTTTAGTGACTGCTTCATCTGATAGGCTCATATCATTTTTTAATAAAGAACTTACTTTAGTTATTGTGTAGGCTTGACCTAACTCATGCACATTTTGCATCTCCTCAACAATAGTCTGTATAGTAGAGGCAGGAATAAGCAGCTGTCCTTGCAGTTTAAGATAAATGAGACACATGTTTCTGAGATAAGACTGACTATCATTCTCTGGCATATCACTGGCTGCACTAGCTGTTGGCATGGCTTCATGTGTGTTTTCTGAATCATCTGCACTGGCAATGACATTTGGGGGCTGAGGGCGAGTTTCCATGTACATGTCATCAATACCATCAGGGGAGCATGCTTTATGCTTCCTACACATGTGAGCAGTAAATGATGATTTTTTTGTAAACACGTGCTTACAACCACTTACTGGACATGACACAGACCTGCCCTCTCCAATATGAATATTTAAGGGAGACACTAGCTCTTTCACCGTGTGTAAATTGCGGGCACATGATGAAACTGTGCATTTTAAATCCACAACAGCTTTAGGAGCAGCTTGCGGTGCAGGTGCATTGTGCACACGATAAAAATGGCCCTTGAAAGCTGAGTAAGTGGTAAATGTTTGACTACAGTTGGCGCCAACACATTTGAAAAGACAATGAGGCTCATTCCTATGCACTCTGCAATGTAGTACATAGCCTCTTAATGTAACCAATTGTTTTTACAAAAGACGCAGGTGATCATTTTTAGGATTTCAAGTGTTTGCCTGTGCTTTTCAGCTGAACTAAGTTATCACACATTGATCTACTGGTCTTAAATATGGACTGGTGCTAGTTAGCTAGCTTTCAGCACACATTTTCGTCTGGTCTCGAAAAAAAAGTAGCCTAAATGTGAAGCTTACCTTCCAATTGAACAGCCACAGACCCTCCAAAAAACGTGTCGTAATCGTAGATTTGTCCTAAAATCTTTTAAAATGAAGTGGTCCAAAGATTTCTGCTCTGCTCCATTCTCTGCTCTGCAGACGGCGCTGCGCTGGCTCGTTAGTGACGCTAACAGCTAATGGCTCGCGCTTCTCCCGCTCCTCCCGCCCTCACGTCATTATCCAATCAGAGACGAGCTTCAGCTGTGCACTTTTACATTTCAAAATTAGGCGGACTCAGTGCACAATGAGAGAGTACAAGTACAAGTCTGTGGTTAGAGGAGGCACTGTTAGGTTGTTTAGCCTGTGATAATGATAATGATAAAGACTAAAAGAAACAAAGCATACAAGGATTAGGACTGAACAGAAGTGTTACAAACCCAGCTCGTTGAGGGAAAAGGGAAGTAACACAAACAACCCGATGGAATGGGATTGTAGTTATTGTGCCGTTTATTACAATCCAACAAGGGAATAGTAAATGACAAACCAACAGAAAAGGGCTGTTAGGTGCTGTCAAAACAAAGAAACAAATATAACAAAAAGAGAACTCCTTAAAATGGAGCTACTTATCTATTTACTAAAGGGGTTGGTGAATGACCCCAAATAAAAATAGTCTTAAAACCAAACCTAACTAGCTACTCTAGCGTATACAAACAGAAATACAAAGGATCAGCACCCCCTAAACCTAGGGTTTCTAAACAGGGAAAAACCTAAATGTGAGTGCAGGTAAGCAAAGGCAGTACAGGAGTGGTAATTCTTACCCTAGCCCAAATCTGGGAACACACACAATCTCACTAATAACAGCTCTCTCATGCGACTACTCAACTCAGTCTCCTACAGGTGTCTGCCACCGCTTGTAGGGCGCACCGGGCCTTTATACGCCTCCACGGCGCTGTTGCTCTCTGGTTGGCTGGGCCCCGCACCAATCAGCCGCCAGGGCCAATCAGGGGACGGAAGGACTGGAGATGCTCTGCTGGAAAACAGGAGGGGTAGCGCATACAGAGGGAGGGAAGACAACGCCGTCGGCTCAAAGCCGTAACATCCCCCCCCTTAAAATGGCGGCCAACGCCTATTAAAATACATTTTCTAAATTACAAATAACACTACGTTACCTTTTTTTTTTTTTTTTTCTTCCAACTTCCTATAACCTGGACAGGGCATCAGCTACCACATTTTCACTCCCCTTTTTGTGCCGAATTTCAAGGCTGTAATCCTGCATAGCTAGCGCCCAGCGCATGAGGCACTGGTTCTGGTTGTACATGCGCGTGAGGAACACAAGCGGATTATGGTCTGTATAAACCACTATCGGTAACGAACTAGACCCGACGTATACTTCGAAATGTTGGAGAGCTAACAGCAAGGTAAGTGTTTCCTTCTCAATGGTGGAATAGTTGGCCTGATGGGTGTCACACTTTTTGGAGAAGTAACTCACCGGATGGTCAACCCCCCCTGCATCCTCCTGCAGAAGGACGGCTCCCGCGCCCACCGCACTGGCATCCACCTCCAGTTTAAAGGGTGTTGTGAAGTCAGGGGCAGCCAGCACAGGGGCGTGAGTGAGGAGAGACTTTACACTCTCAAACGCGTGCTGACACTCTGCTGTCCAGACAAACTCAACCTTTGGACTAAGCAGATTGGTCAGCGAATGGACCAAGGAGGACGCGGTACCTGTGGACAAGAACTTCTCCTGCAGAACTTGCAACGGGCCACGCGGTGTATGACCGAAGACAAGCTGCACAGGACTGAATCCTAAAGATTCCTGAACGGCTTCACGGGCCGCAAATAATACGAAAGGGACTCCGTCATCCCAGTTTTTTTGTTTTTCTATGCAATATTTACGCAGCATCGATTTTAAAGTTTGATGCCACCGTTCTAGTGCGCCCTGCGACTCTGGGTGGTACGCACTAGAAACCACGTGCCACACATTTAACGTTTGGAGCACTTGCTTAAATAGCTTGGACGGAAAATGAGTCCCTTGGTCCGTTTGAACCGTGCAAGGGAATCGAAATGTGGAGAAGAACTTCGTAAGAGCCTTCGCCACCGAGCTAGTGGTAATCTTACGCATAGGGATGGCTTTGGGAAACCGGGTAGCAGCACACATTATCGTTAACAAATATTCATTACCGCTTGTTGTCCGCAGCAACGGACCAACACAGTCCACTATCACTCGATCAAACGGCTCACCAATCACCGGGATTGGATGCAGAGGAGCCGGTGGCACAACTTGGTTCGGTTTACCAACGAGTTGGCACACGTCAAATCAAACTTTATTTATATAGCGCTTTTCATGCATGAGCATGCAACCCAAAGTGCTCTTACACAAAAAACATAGAACAATTTCAAATAAAGCCCCTCTCTCACACCCTCCCACCCTCCATACCTCACTCACACGCACACACACCCACACTCTTACTACTGTCAATCGGAAGACATGGCATGACACTGAGGATTAAGGAAGTACCATCTTTGGGGCCGTCCACACTGGGAGGTGTCGCAGGCTGTGCCACAGGGGGCACCAGTGCCCAGGCCCCCCGACCCCGACAGACAACAGCCAGCCGGGCCGAAGGGACCCAAGGACAGCACCCCCAGCAGCAGCCCAGACACAGCTCCCAGTGTGGAAGACCCCCCTGAGGAAACACTGGAATTAAAAGCTAAAAACTAAAACATAAGATGGGATAAAAACCCTGACAAAAGAAAAATAGATTGAGCAGTTAAAAGGATAAAATACGTAAGATGACAAATAAAATAATACCAATGATAAATAAAACAAATAAAATTATTAAAGATTAATATCATCTTAAAAACAAGATGGAAGCAACAACATAAAATAAGATAAAACCACATAAGAACATAAGAAAAAATCAAAATATTAATTAAAGGCCTGATTAAAAAGGTATGTCTTTAACCTTCCGTGACAACTGCGGCAATATTTCGCAACATCACCCTTAATTCCGGGCCAAAAGAAATGCTTTAATAGTAGCTGGTGCGTTTTATTAATGCCCAAATATCCGGACCAGTCACTTTCGTGCGCCACCGATAACACATGCGTTCTATACTCCGCAGGCACAACTACCTGGCATACAACGCTCCACTCGGCATCAGCGGCTACAGAGGGGGACCATCTGCGCATCAGGAGATCATCCTCCATGTAATAGGCTATCCGTTCGTCGGTTGCGTTGCTGTTGCTCACCACCTTTGAGAAGCATCTTTTCAATGACAGGTCAGCCTTTTGCGCCTCACGTAGGCGAGCCCGACTCATTGGCAGAGACGGGCGGTCACTGACAGGTGCGTCGGGGCCCCCAGGCCCCGCAGCACTGTCACTACGGGTGTCAACCACAGCACCCTTTTCGTTATGATCTGTAAAGACTGACATGAGCACAGTATCACATAAAGATATATCATTTTCAAGTGTCTTTTTCTTTTGTGCTTTCTTTCGGGCTTGTGCACGAGTAATCACACACACAGAATACCAACCTGTTTTTTCGTTATAATCTTACCAGATTCGATGCGCTGGGGCGCGTTGAACACCTCCAGCGAAGGAGTCACATTTCCTCCCTCTATGTCGTTACCCATCAGGAAACTAATACCCTCGATTGGCAATTCCGGACAGACAGACAGACACGGGGAAATAGCCGGTGATTAGCTTGGACTGGACATAAACACGGTGGACGGATCGGAGCACATAACCCATTTCCACCCCCCGCAACACAGAACCATAGCCACATGCAGACTGGTCAGAAAACGGCAGGACGGAGGAGAGGATTACAGACTGCGAACAAGCTGTGTCTCGCAGAATACGCACCGGACGCTGGTCAGCAGGATCACAAGCCAGGGACACCAAACCATCAAAAGTGAAAGGTTTAAAACACTCGTCGATGGTGTCGCTGTGACTGAACATTTGAGGGGAATTTTGTTCTGCCTTTATTATCCCTATCCCTTTAGGAGGAGCAACCTGTTTGTCTCTCACATTTTCCTTGTGTTTACGTGTTAAACAGTTAGCTATGACGTGACCAGTTTTGTGACAATAAAAACACTCTCTGTCACCCTTCTGGACGTTATTTGACTGTATTGAGACAGAACTGTTCCTCCCATCAGCAACGCTGCCAGTTTGTGGGCCAAATGCAGCTTTGTGCGTGAGCACGTACTCGTCAGCCAGCACGGCAGCACAGGAAAGAGAGGAAACCTTTTGTTCATTTAAATAGACCACAATACGATCAGGCAGACACCTCTTAAACTCCTCCACTAACAACATCTCTCTCAGAGATTTGTAATCGGCCACCTTACACGATGAACACCGTTTATCAAACAAGGTTCCCTTTTCCCTGGCGAACTCAACATATGTCCGGTCCGACGGTTTTCTATAAGTACGAAACTTTTGCCGATATGCTTCCGGTACTAGTTCGTATGCACGGAGTATGGCTGATTTTACCTGCTCATAATTGAGGCTTTCCTCTACCGGGAGCGCAGCCACAGCATCAAGAGCTTTGCCATGTATCTTGCACTGTAACAGCAACGGCCAAACCTCGCTGGGCCATTGCAGAGCCGAGGTGATGCGCTCAACCGCCGAAAAATACGAGTCGACCTCCATCTCTCTAAATACAGGAACAAGTGCAATATGTTTATTAATATCAAATGTAGGAGGAGAAGGTACCGATGGTAAGGAGGCAGAAGGAACTGCATCGACCCCCACGCCCCCTTGCGTCTCTCTCTGAGACGCCAGTTCCAGCTCGCGGAGATGCACAGCCGTCTCTGCCTCTATTTCCAGCCGCTTGATGTTCAGCTTGAGCTGAGCCTCTCGGTTCTGAGCTCTTTCCTCGGCCTCAATCCGGAGGCGGGCGAGGCGGACCTTCAGTCTGGCCTCGTGTATAGAGCCTGCGCTCACCGATGAGAGAGGATCGTACCTGGGCATCGTGACGGGAGTTTTTGGGGGCTCCCCTGCCAGTACCCCTTGCACGCTCTCGCGGCTGTCCTTTTCTCCAAGAGTGCCCAACCGCTCAGTCGGCTCAGCCTGCGCCGGCAGCATGACAAGCTCCTGTTCTATTAACTCGCCAAGTACCAACCCTTGGAGATCCCTTTTAAGGATCTGCCGGGGATGCCCCAAGCCAAAATGGGCTGCAATTTGGACGAGCTCATCCTTCCTACAGCTAATGAAGCTTTCATACGACGGGTTGGCCAAAAACCCACGCGAGTCAAACCCCGTCGCCATACACACAACCAATAATATACACTATGCCAAGGGAAATATAATAAATACACAATCCCGGGACCCCTTTAACGGGTAAGAATCCCGGACGAGCCCCTACGTATGTTACAAACCCAGCTTGTTGAAGGAAAAGGGAAGTAACACACACAACCCGATGGAATGGGATTGTAGTTATTGTGCCGTTTATTACAATCCGACAGGGCCGTGCAGAGACCCTATGAGGGGCAGGTGCTCAAAAACGCAAGGATTTCTGTTGAGCGGGGGGGGGGGGGGGGGGGGTTACGCGATTGTTGCGCGATTGTTGAGCGGGGGGGGTGCTAACGGAGGATTTCTGTTGAGCGATTGTTGAGCGCGGGGGGAGGCAAAAGGGCACTTTGGTCCGCTCAAAAGGGCACTTTGGTCCTTCAAAAGGAAAAGGGCAGGGGCTCGGGCACCCATAGCCCCCCCCTCTGCACGTGCCTGCAATCCGACAAGGGAATAGTAAATGACAAACCAACAGAAAAGGGCCGTTAGGTGCTGTCAAATCAAAGAAACAAATATAACAAAAAGAGAACTCCTTAAAATAAAATGGAGCTACTTATCTATTTACTAAAGCGGTTGGTGAATGACCCCAAATAAAAATAGTCTTAAAACCAAACCTAACTAGCTACTCTAGCGTATACAAACAGAAATACAAAGGATCAGCACCCCCTAAACCTAGGGTCTCTAAACAGGGAAAAACCTACATGTGAGTGCAGGTAAGCAAAGGCAGTACAGGAGTGGTAATTCTTACCCTGGCCCAAATCTGGGAAACACACACAATCTCATTAATAACAGCTCTCTCATGCGACTACTCGACTCAGTCTCCTACAGGTGTCTGCCACCGCTTGTAGGGCGCACCGCGCCTTCATACGCCTCCACGGCGCTGTCGCTCTCTGGTTGGCTGGGCCCCACACCAATCAGCCGCCAGGGCCAATCGGGACGGAAGGACCCACCCACTGGAGATGCTCTGCTGGAAAACAGGAGGGGTAGTGCATACAGAGGCTCAAGGCCGTAACAAGAAGTGTTACTTTGCATATATCAATAATTTCAATTTCTTATACACACACACTACAATAGGCTACAAATAGCCTAAATTATAAAAACAATGTTATTATAATTGTATATTTTTTATATATAAATAGATAGGCAACCTCTCAGGTTCACAATGAAACTTTTTTGTGAAAACATTTTAATTAGGCCTACCTCAATTTGCATCGTTTCATCAATCATGTTAAAAGTACAGCATACACTTTTAAAGTGACTTACATATATTTTTTGTATTTTTAAAAACAACTCACTAAAACTATAGTTTTTACAATATATGCATGTCAAATTAACACAATTGTTTTGTTGTGAGTATTACAGTATTTCTCTGTTTTTGTTACCAATATTTGTAGTTGTAACAAATACATTTGATTATAATCACATATTGTTGTTGTAAATATAACAAAAACATTCTGTTTAATAGTTTACAAAAAATCACTGTGATTTAAACAAAAAAAAGTTTTTGGGTTTACAATACTTTTCTGTAGGGATTTTACATAGTTTTTATGTAAATTTCACAGTCATTTTTTACAGTACTGACCCTAAAGGAGACCCACTTCAGCCATGTAAGGAATTGTGCTTTTTAAATTATGTCGGCCTACTTAGAAAAATGCCATCCTTTTAATGTTCTTCATATATATATATATATATATTAGTGGTATATTAGTGGTGGGCCGTTATCGGCGTTAACGCGCTGCGATAACGCGAGACTCTTATCGCGCGATAAAAAAATTATCGCCGTTAAGCTATTCTCAAAGTTGTGTTAGGAGCTGGGTCTATACTGGATTTCCACCAAGGAAGGTAAGCGCCGCGGAACGGCTGCGTCCTGTGCCCGGCGACCCCCCCCCCCCCCCCCCGTCGTTCGTAGGTCTGGGCAATGGCGCCTTAATGCACGGGCTTACCTGGGCTTCAGCCCGGGGCCTCGGCCAATCAGGGGCCTCTTAAAAAATATATATTTAAAAAAAGATGATAAACGTCCGTATTCGCGCTGTCATTACTGACCCCACTCCACCCCGTCAACAATCGCGCACCTCTCCCCCTCCGGTCAACAATCGCGCATCCCCCCCCCCCCCGTCAACAACCGCGCACACTTATTTTTAGTCATTATTTAGGTAGTACATGCATATTATGACTGCCTTCGACAGAATTCAAATGAGCCATTTTAATCTAGATTAATCTAGATTAATTCCAATATTACAGTTAGATTAATCTAGATTAAAGAAATGAATCTATGCCCACCACTAATAAATATATATATATATATATATATATATATATATATATATATATATATATACAGGGGCGGACTGGCCATCGGGCATACCGGGCAAATTCCCGGTGGGCCGATGTGCATTTGGGCCGGTCCAGATTTTTTTTGGGGCCGGTCCAGCCCCCCCCCCCCCCCCCCCAATCGCGCAGCACCCCTCCCCGTCAACAATCGCGCAGCACCCCCCCCCCCCCCCCCCGTCAACAATCGCGCAGCACCCCTCCCCGTCAACAATATATATATATATATATATATATATATATATATATATATATATATATACTTCCGTAAATAAAATCTAATTAGACTTGACGTTTGTGTGCAAAGTTTTGTTCGCAAATCAGGCGAGGGAGGGGTGGTGAAACAATTTAACCTCGAGTGCAGGGAAGAAGGGTGTAATTATAGAAACGCCAAGGTGTTTCATTGAGGTAAGGCTCGTCTGTGGTATAAAGGTAAGGGATGTGCGCGGGGTGGGGGGTCTCTCAACAATGATTAATTACACTCACTATGGGGGTGGGGGGTTTCTCATACCACTGGAATCTAATCTTTCCAGCAGTGTTTCAGTAATGTAGAAAGCATAAATGTGTTGAGTTGAACTTATGAGGAACGAGGCGAGGAGAGGCGATGATTCAGGTAGAGCTGTCGGCAGAGGAACAAATTAGAGAGGAAAAAACAGCGGCGTCATGGAAAAGGGAGTAATGTGTGCGTCTTTATTTCTCCAATGATTTGGCGATTTGAGCCTCTGCGTGTCTGTAATTAAACCACAATTTAGTTGATGATGGCTTCCTCGAGGTGCTACATCTCTCAAGGAACTTTAATTTGTTTTGATTATGTTACGTGCTAACAAAAAGGTTTTGGGCTAAATAGAAAAGTATACGAGGAGGAGACAATACCAGCACCCCGTTAAATTGCTGGACGCAGGGGATTCTCCTTTTCTGTTCCAACTTGCGAGAGGTCATCGTCCATGGTGGTGAACAGTTTCATTGGGCAAATAGGCTACCAGTTTTTCAGTATTAGTTGCCCAAAATCCAACATCTATCCTTATCCCTCCAACTGTTATATATAAAGAATATATGGAAATGTATTTCACTTTGTTTTTCATTTGAATGCTTCCAACCATACATTTCTACCTCTGACAGCCTCATTGAGATGAATCATATTTTCTTCAAGGGAGACCTGACCAAGACATCAGCCTAAAATCATCCAGACACAACCTCAAGTAGATGCTCATATCGTAACCCCGACTACATTAGCTTTCTGTCATCTCCAAGCTCTGTATTACAAATGACATGATGTACGTCAAACATTATTACAGGGGCATGCTCGGACAGGCGCAGCGGCGTCCACTGGATGGCACTATTGTGCTGCCAACGGCCTCCACAATGGCCTACAACATCTACAGTCTGGTCTAGGGGGAGAAGCACCAACCTTCTGGTTAACACTGCAATGGACACTCCCCCAAACCCCCCAACTCCCAGCGGAGGCCCCCCCTCTGTGTTACAGCTTCTCAATCGATGTGTTTAGCTATCGATGACATAAGCAGACTTGTGTGATGAATGGACACATTTCACGAACAACGCAAGACCAGCCCTGTTCAGTTTCGACGTGGCCTTAGACAGTGTGTCTCGTACAATATTAATTAAATTAGTGGATCTTCCTCGCTAATGTTGGCCTGTAGCACGCAGGACGTCTCATTGGCTATAGGATCACCATTGGTTGTGTTGTGATGACAGTAAGATGATCTGTTATAGTGACAGTATGATTCAATATGCCACTGGTGACACATGGCTTTTTGGATAAAGGTGGTGCTTGAAAAGAGTTTTTTTTGCTTTATAATTGATTGTCAGTCGAGGCAGCTTGCTGTTGAGGAGGTTTTCGCAGCAACTTGATTGTAACAAAGGTCGAGTGTAACCAATTTAGGTTTGCGTCTCCTAGCTTGCTAGCAGGAGAGATAACAACAACACGCCAAGTAATTAGATGGCTTCTCTTCTTGCTCTATTCCCACACTAGTGATGCCCAGGCTGCTTGTTGTGTATTCACATTCAGGCACTAAACGCTAAGAAACAGCCCCCCCTCCGATCTCAATGCACAATTATTTTCAGTGCATACTGAGTACACACTTAGTCTCAGTGTCCCGATTTAACCGACCACGATTAATACGTGTACTGGAAATGGACCTCGGAGTGATCCATAGGGTGAGACCCTTTACGTGCACTTTCATCCACACACACACACATGGAGAAGCAATGCACACAAGCTCTCTGACTCCTGCGCGCACACACAAACACACACACATACACACACACGTGTGCACACACACACACATGTGCGCACACACACACACACACACACATATGCACGCATACACACACGTACACACACAAACTTCAAACCAAGTGATTGATGGATGGGAGGTCCTGAGGAGCTGGACAATCAGTCCTCACAGTCAGAGGACCTGATGTAGTGTACAGGACATTGTTCCATCATGTCCTGTACCTGTTGACACCCTGCCTACCCACCAAATCAAAAAAGGGTGTTTGACTCCCAAGCAGGGGTGGGCTGGGAAAAAAATTCGGCCCTGGACCGGCCCACAACAGGGACTTCGACCGACGGGGGGGGGGGGGGGGATGCGCGATTGTTAACGGGGGGGGGGGGGGGGTTGGGTACGTATTATGACAGTCCTGGACCGGCCCAAAAATAATAATACAAAAAATAATAATAATAATAATAATAATAATTTTAAAAAAAGAATTACAGCCTGAAATCGTCCGGCCGTTCGGGAAATCTCCCGAACCTCCCGATGGCCACCCCGTCCCTGCTCCCAAGGGTGTTTGACTCTGAAGAGAAGTGAGTTCCATGGTCCCCAACGACCACAGCCTACCCGTCGGCCTCCATGAGCCAGATGCCTATAAGAACCTGAACCTGGAAATCACTGTAAGTCGCTTGAGGTGAAAGCGACTGCTAAATTACGAACGATTCACTAATAAAATGCACCAGTTATTGAAACACACATCCAAAGGAACTGCAAGGAGGGGGAGTGTAACGGCGCAGCTCAAAGCTTTAAGATAACAGGCTGTATAAATGGATGCATTGTTTTTCTGCGTAACTGCCTACTACTTCAGTCTAATTATTATTCCTCTTACTTTTCCAAATGACTTGTCATACAAGCAGATTTTATTGTTATTATGCCCTTGTTACGTTGTGTTTTCTTTAAAGAGTGTTTCATACATGCAGGAGTTCAGGATAGGCGAAGGAGCCGGAATGCAATGAATGCAGTTCTGTAGTAAATCATGGGCATAGGAGCATGAGCAGCAGCAGTCTGTGGTAATATAACATGCATAATCAGCATTATTACAGCCGCTATAAGTGCTAGCTAGTCAAATTGCTGTTGAGTTGCTTATGGGTTTGACTTGACTTGGTCATGTGTGCTAATCCTTTACAGTGACTTAACTTAAGGTCATGTCATTAAACTGACTATTGGCAGTGGTAAATAGCTTTTGAAGCGGTTGCTGCAGTTATTCTTCTTTTGTTTTGAAAGCTGATTGAAGCCTCTTGGAAGGGTTTGAATTGCATTCATATTTAATGTGCTTACCAATGTCAAGGTTGAAGGTTATTTCAGAAAACACAGAGCCAGTGAGTATACCGAGACATGAAAGAGAAGGTGAACAAATCTTGCCCTGAAAGAAACTTTTAGTGAGCAAAACATCTCCTTTGTCTGTTTGCTTCCTTTCTACCTCCGACATTTCTAACAAATGGGATGTTCAGTCTACTTTAGACACACTGCAATATTATCCTAGTGCCATATATGGTGTTATTATTTGTACTCCTTTTTAGCATGCCAGGCTAAGCCTGGGGCTGAATGAGGTATTAATACATGATGGGAATACAGTAAGCAACCAGATCTGCCTGCTGTTCACGTTCCATGAGCTAGAATTCATCGACTTGTATGCCTCAACAACATAGCCCCGCTTGCCCAACACTAAAGGCATCGTCTGAGAGGGCGTCTCACAAGTCTCTATGCTCTTTGGTTTTTAAATTGTGTGGCCTTCAAATGCCTTTGCTACACAAATGATTCAATTACTCCTTTTAAGTGTGCGGGAGAGATAGCGTTTGGCTTGCCAGGGAGGGGAGAATGAAATTAACCTCAACTAACTTTCCATTCCCCTCACCACTTTTGTTATGAGTTTCTATTAAGGACTCATCGTTCCAATAATGAATTCTGGTCCTTGTACACGAGACCCCAGCATTTCCACAAACTAATTTTTTTGTGTTTGTGTTCAGCTGAATCAAGGGCCAACAAGGGACTTGGCGATAGTATGACACTGATTGCCGGCAAACACGTTTTTATTATATTATACAATTATGTACCTATTTACAATGGGAGGTTCATTTTGTTTGCACCATTCAGGGGAGCAAATTAACACGCAGAAAGAAAACAGTTTGATGGTGAAACCTTTATCCCTTTTATTTCATGAGTCTAAATGTGATTGTAGTTCGGAGCTGATGTGGCCCTACAACCACCCCGACCGACCCCTGCCCCCCCCCCCCCCACCCCCAGTACATAGAAGGACCCAAATCTTGTTTGACTAACACAAGAAAACTACGTAGGAAGGGGGACGCGGCGAGCTACACTTGCTTGACACGACTTTCTAATTAGAACTCGTGTTCCGCGCTGCTGTGCTTTTGCTGGAAAATATCTGCTAATGATCAGAAGTACCCTTTAGGGGGGGAAACCGCTGTGATTTATATAGGCTGTCTTTAAACGTAAGTTTGTACACTGGAGGCGCCGACTTGCTCCTCTGAATCCTTAAAAAAAGGTCGATAAACAAGCATGAACAGCATGTAATCAGAGATCTAATATTTGGTAAGATACTTTATATACTCACTGCTGCTCCCTATGGCCTCCTCATTCCCCAGCCATCATCCCATCCATCGCTTACACATTTTCCAGGTAGATTTCTATCTCATTCTCTCTCTCTGTCTCTCTCTCTCTCTCTCTCTCCCCTTCTCTCTCTGCCTCTTCCCCTTCCCTCTCTCCGCCAGCAGAATCTATGTATCGAATGGAAACAGCTCATGAACTCAGCTCAATGTTAGGCCTATTCCTGCAATTCGAGAGTTTGTCTGTTTTTCTTCTTTTTTTTTGTACCTTGCCTACTTGAGTATGCCGAGCAGCACGCCAGTCCTTCCCAAAAAAAAGAGTGAGTGCAAGAAAGGGAAGAGGAGGAGGAAGTGAAGGAGAGGGATGGCTCGCAGTAGGAGGGTGGAGGTTTGACAGATGATTCCTCGCTGCAACACAGTCGGCAGTCAGAGTAAAAATGGCCTCCACCAGCGTCTCTTCAATCTAGAAGGACGAGGCGGAGCCCCTCCGCTTCCCTAATGGAGCTCCGTCTCACTTGCCTGCTTCTTCCGGGGGCGAACCCACAGAGCCGCGCTATGGCGTGATGCATGTATAGCACAGGGGTACGTAGTCGTCTATGTAGTCCTTGAATGCATTGAATGGTAGCAAACCAAAAAAGAATGACACATTCGTTTGATTTTCAAAAAATGGTTTCCATTGTTCAGAATGACACTTTGTGTGACCTGTAGGATTTGGTGTTTTTTGGCAACACAAAGAAAAAAAAAAACACCTGATGCATCAGATGTCTAAAACGTACAACATTTTGTAATAGCCAACCTCATATTTGGCATGGCAAACGTTTGAAACAACAGTATGGAGACGGCAGTGGCTTGACACATCCGCCTGTCAACAAAGGGGACATGTCATTTCCATAACCTAAACCCCCCCCCTCCCGTCTCCCCTTCCATCCTATAATTCCAGTCATTAGTGCAGACGAGGCAATCCCTTCAGGATTCACTCTGAGCTCACATCTGCGGGCGTAATAGAATTACATACATCACATTCACCGCCACCACAGCCGTTGACATAGATTGCTAAGCCTGCATTATTTCTTAATACTCCTAATAGTGCTGCTAGTCTACGTATAGAATATCATGTCTCAAAGAACACTGTGTGTGTGTGTGTGTGTGTGTGTGTGTGGAGGGAGGTGACTAAACTGAACATAGTGAAGGCAATAAGAAGTAATAATAAAGAATTTCTTACAAATCGGCCTACAGAAACGTGGATATGTATCACATAACCCAGTTACAGGGAATAAAATCCTAAATACAGCGAATTGCACATGAATTAAAGATATTTGCTGTTTTGGGGTAGGGGGGTTCACAGAGGAAGAGAGAGAGAGAGCTAGAGAGACATAGAGGACCTCAACGTATGTCTGTGGATGGTGTGGTGGGCAGGGGATGTGCTATAACTTGTCTGACCTGTACAATCTATTGTCCTCCGTGCTGACTTAAATCCTCAGCAGCATGGCTCCACGCAAATCCCCACATCATTCCATCATCGTTCACACCACTGCATCCATCTTTGTTGTACCGCTCCTCCTCCTCCCCTCCCCTTTTCCTTCCTCACACGTGCATTGTAATCATTCTTCATAAAAGATTTAAAAAAAAATGTTAAAAGGCCCGGTGGCCATGGCCAAGGTTGTGAACTTTCAAGCAACACCTGCAAACAGGCCTAGCGACTGATTGCTAACCGAGACCCCCCCCAACCTAGTCTTAGGGGCCGTGACTCCTGAAAAAGCCTTCGACAGCCTTGGCATCCGGCATGACAGATTTTATTTTCTTCGGGAAAAAGGTGGCTGGTGGCCGTTGCCATAGTAACAGTTCATCCCACCATCTGTCTGTAAAATCTGATCGTGTTTATCTAGTTGTCTTCTTCTTCTTTGTTGTTGTTGTTGTTGTGGTTTATTGTGGCAGCTCAAAGGAAACCTGTCCCTGTCTGTTGTTCTCACCCGGCTATGGAGGTATGCGCTAGAATTAATTTTTAAGAAGTTCACGTCAGGCGAAACCTTTTGGCTGACGCATTATGTAAGGAACAATGTACAGCGACCGGCTCGGTCACTGTTGCAAAATAAATGCCAACAAGGTGATGCAGGACGCCCGACACGAAGCGGAGGGATCCTGCATCACCCTTTATTGCTTCCATAAAAAAAAAGGTTTATTATATTCTACAGTTGGAGAACTGCGTCCATAGCAACGGTCTGCTGTTCAGAAATAACAGGCCGTACAATACAGTAATTGACCCTAACACAATCGAATATTCAACAGCCATGTAATAATCATTATTAGTCGCCCATTTTATTTTTAGCCCTTTTGTCTCTCAGCACAAAGACGTCCTCCTCATGAAATTCTGTGAGGCTAAAGTAGTTCATTACTATACAATGGTCTTGCTGTTGGAGTAATTGCACTGCCTGTTTTCCTGTACCCACCTGACAAAGGCCACCTTCTCAGTAAGTTCACACTATTCATACTTTTGAGGTCTGTCAGCCTCTTTCATGAACAACATGCAATTTGAGTGTATCTCCTTGACCCTTATCATTGAAGGCACATTAAAGCCAACTCCATGAGTCATCATTTATTTGTGCTCCAGATGTCGATATAGGTCTTCTATCCTTTTTAAAGTCCTTGTTAATCAAAATTAAATGTCTTTTGAGTTTGCCACACCACAGACATGTGTTAAAAATGTGTTATTATCCACCCAGCCTTGAATGATTAAAAATGTGGGCAAATATATAAAAATAAAATAAAAAAATAATTACGGCCGGCCGGCTCGGCCTGAAATCGTCGGCCGTTCGGGAAATCTCCCGAACCTCCCGATGGCCACTAGCCTAGTCCTAACTAGACCTTCGTACTCATTTCATTCATACTAAAGGTCTAGCAGTGCTGTAGAGACAAACGATGTCTCACTTGAAGGCGGGTGCTGTTGAAGTTTAAAACCTATTGGCTCTGCCCAGTGCCACTCTGGATCTGCCTTAACCAATCGCTAACGTTTGGTCGTGACGTATTTCATGCGCCAGAAACCACGTTGCGCGCAGTATACAAACGGCAGATGCAGTGAGCATTAGCATTAGCCTCCGCCCGCCTCCGTACTTCCGCTCAATAACTGAAATTCGCGCACGACCTCTACGTCACTGTTCTCAGGCCGCGCCTCCTGTTCGCTGATTGGAAGGCACATTTGAGGGAAAAGAAATCGTTCTAACATACAGCACCGCCAGACCTTAGTACTGAAGTGAAATGAAAATTGAGCGGAAGTACGTAGGCGGGCAGAGCCAGGCTAGATGGCCACCCGTCCCTGGCCATAATGTAGCGTGTGTGTACAACGCGCATACACTTTGCTTCTCTCATCTACAAGGACGCAGTTCCCATTTTTGCAAACCATACATACAAGCAAAAATATTACCACATATGTGAAAAAATAGGCATAAATCTAGCGTACACAGTTACCCAAAATATTCAGGCTAATAGTAATGACGGATCAAATTAACCTGTTTGACCAATAGTCGCAAGACACATACATAGGTATACAAGGACACCAGGATGACACCTTTTATTATGCCAGCAACAGCGCGTGAAATGTTTTATAATCGAAAACACACAGAAACACGAAGCGGTGTAACTGAAAGAACATTCGGCATACTGAAAATGCGCTTCAGGTGTTTGGATAAATCAGGAGGCACTTTACAGTAGGAGTCCTCAAAAAGTCGCAGCATTCTTTGTGGCATATTGTGTTTTACACAACATTTCCATGAATCGTGGATGTGTTGATGACATAAATGAGGAAATATTACAGGACTTCAGGAGACGTGATGTTGAACTGCATGTGCCGATGCCATTTA
This sequence comes from Merluccius polli, assembly GCA_030340625.1. Lineage (NCBI taxonomy): Eukaryota > Metazoa > Chordata > Actinopteri > Gadiformes > Merlucciidae > Merluccius > Merluccius polli. Next base: position 85,497 of record JAOPHQ010003156.1, on the reverse strand, counting down.
ACCCAAATACCCCAGCAGCAGCACGGGAGAGGAGGGCTTATTTGACAGAAGAGCTGCATCATCTATAAGCAAAGTAATCTCGGTCTAATGTTAGACTACATTGCAAATATATCACCATGCATTCATAACCTCGTGATTCAGTGAGAGTGAGGCCAAAACATCGGAAAGTATGTCTTTGTGACATTTCTTTATTTACATTTTGTCAACGGAAAATGAAAAGCTGAAAAGATTTAAACAGAAGAACTAATTATTTTTCCCTCTGATGGGCATGCGCGCGCTACGGCGGGATTGGACACGTCTGGGTCCAGTAGTGGCGATGCGCGATGTGCTCGCCATGGAACAAGCGCGCCTGCATTTAAAGGGAATGTGAGCCGACGCTCTGATTGGTTTATTGCACGTTACGCCCAAACCACACCTATGACTAATGTAGCTACTTCAGACCAACCCATTTTAGATTTGCGCTGGGCGCGAGCGTCATTTATCCCGCCGGCATAATA
>JAOPHQ010003156.1:45000-80000 GCA_030340625.1 Merluccius polli | reverse complement strand
GCCGATGCCCCTGATGCTTTTTGCAAAAGGATGTGTGTTATACAGGCCCAGTGGGTCATTTTGTTTCACTTTGTATTCAAATAAATAAACTTGGCGAGTAGTGAGTAACACTGCAACAGTGCTTAAATAAATGGATGCGACTTGAAAGAAGTTAATGAGAGCATGCCAAGCCACATAATGAACTTCTAATGAATGTCTGACTTCTGGTACGTCAATGTTGGAGGATATGTATCGCCTGTGGTGTTGAGTGTTGTTGGTGATGTGTGTAGGTACTGTGCATGACAGCATCATAAGTACAACGTTTTATATAAAAGTGGCTTGAACCTGTATTGCTGGAGTTGGCCTCCACTGGTTGGCTTTTGACTGCTTGTTAAGCGAGGTCATTTGAGGTGGTGCCCTTCCAGCTTCTGTCTTAATTGCTTCAATTGATTTTATTGCTTGTATAATTGGATGGCTTTAATGATACCCAGAAAACATTTGAAAGTACTCAAAGGAGCCTTTGTTGGTTCTTTTTGTTGGTCTAAACTCTGTTGAGGATAAAAATAAAGATTTTGTCATGTTGTGATTGGTTGGAGGTTTTTAAGAGGTAGCATCACATGGTTTTTAATTAAGTGATTCCAAAGCATCCTAGTGAAGTAGGCCTTAAAAAGTTACATTACTAATCATGTGTTTACAACTACATAGAATTGCTTGGTATATGGACAACTAGATTTGTATGGTGGTTAGTCGTTAAAGTGATGGGCAAGTCGTTAGTCGTTAAAGTGATGGACAATAGGATCTGAAAAGTTAAAACAACCATAACATATCACAGTGATGTAGTGATGTATCCATTACACACCTACCAAATATCTTGTTTGGAAAATGTCAAAAAGTATATTCATATGTTTCAAAGTCAGCAAATAAACTCTGGTCTTGGAAAGACCCTAGGATTGTAAGGGTTTGATCTGTTTTATGGTATTGTGAGTGGCCTGGCTTGGCCATGTGAGTGTCCGGTCACCCGCTACGTAGCCAGGAGGGAAAATAAGACCACCTATTAAATCGTTGTGAAGAAATACAAGGAAACCACTAAAACTAATTTACGTGAGATTGCAATGGATTTCATTGGACACCTTTCTTTAGATGGTCAAAGGACACCGTAATAACCCTTTATAACATAATTAGAAGTAAATTACAGATTTATGTTGTCCATCACTTTAAATTCCAAGGTATGAAATTGTAAGATTGTGGACAATAGTAAGGAGATCCAATGAGACAGCCAGTGGATATTTCTTTTGTCCTAATTCATGCCAGGTTGCAAGGACGCTTCAGTCAAGGGCAATTAGTCCACACAATATGAATTATTAATTACAGTCGCATGTCTACCATTTACCAGTAATCATCACAGGCGTACACCCTGCAATCATTCCAACAGGCCCTCAAAACCCACATCTTCAAGCAAGCCTTCAACAGTTAATTTCCTTCCCTCCTCTCGCCGCCCTCCCTTTTCATGTCTTCTCTCCTCCTTTTGCCTTGTGTCTCAGTGTAAAGCGTCTCTGAGCACCTTGAAAAGCGCTATATAAATCGAATGCATTATTATTATTATTATTATTATTATTATTATTATTATTATTATTATTATTATTATTATTATGTTACATTTAGATTCCCCCCTGTATTTCACAGTCAAAGTGAACACTTTGACACCACCATATTGTTCTTGTAAAAAAAAGGATTAAATGGGGTGGCATTGCATTTTTGGCATTCCTTTCAATGGTAATTGTACAATTGTTCTCTTGTTTACCTCCAACTCCAATACAAATCACCTGCACATTGTAGATAGCATAACCACCATGTGTTGGGACGATACTCAACCGTCTGTGTTTTGAAATTGTTCTCGTTATTTTCCCCTTATGGCTTTCTGGGCCTTTCCGTTTGTTTGGTAATGGCTGCATGAGCAGAATGTGCACTGTCCGCTACATCACACTCAACTCATCCTAATAGTAATGTAAACCACATCCACTGTGCAGCACAATCAGCAAAACCAAATGGCTTGTCTAATGCCATGTTGATGTTTCATCTTGGCCGTGTTATTGTCCATTCTTATGGTTTACCATAAGAATATAGTCTCATTATGCTGGCTTAATAACTGAAATATAGATTTGAATATTTAGCTGAGAGAACAAAAAATAACCAAAAGTAATATAAGGGAACAACATTGGAAAGCAACAAAACAACAACGGGTCATCAATGCAGCTTGTGCTGCTTAGGGATTTTTACAGTTTAGCTAAATTGCAGTTTCCTTATTTTCTTCTGTTAACCTGATAAGCACATCATTTGTTAATACATCTCTGGGGCCTTTTGTGCATTTTCAGCCTCTATCTGAAACTCAGCAGTAAGCTCTGAAAGATTCACCCCCTCATAGAAGTTCCCTCATCACAGTCTGACCCATGCAAAGGAATAGCCAAGACCTTTGCGGGACCTGAGGGAAATGGCAGAAGAATGAACTCCAGAATGGAGTTGATTAAGATCATATAGAGAGGAACTCGCTGGCTGCCAGCATTACAGAACAAAGTACATTAGAAACCTCTGGGTTAATGGTAATGGTGTTTAAAGAGATTCGTAGTTGTCCTGTGTTGATTTACAATGAATGTATTAAAGGTCCCATATTTTACCACCAGGTGTGAGTGTGATTGGCCATTACAAGATTTCAAAACATTTTAAAATCTGCCATCTCTAGTGACATCACAGGTGGGAGTGTCCACCCAGATGTATAATGGATAGATAAGCCTACCAGTTAGTATAGTCCACTAGGTTGGTAGACTGATCTAGCCATCATACATCTGACACTGGACTTAAAGGTGGAGCTAGAAACACTGCAGACTGTTGATTGGTCAACAGAATCGTCAGTTTGCACGACAAATGACTCGAATGCACAAACCCACCATTTTTAAATATCCCATCTATTGCGACGAAGACTATCAGTATAAACACACCGCGACGAAGCCAAATTGTTTTTCATTCATTTTTCATGTCGGGACGCGAAACATTTAATGTCCTCCATTGTGTTGTTGTGTGTGTTTACTCTGTCACGTTGAATATGATGTCACGATAGCAACGTGGCTACGAACCCCACCTACATTTTAGGCTAGCTGTTTGAGGTGGAAACGCAAAACAGCGTAGGTACAGGTTGGCACGGGTTAGGTAGCGGTTTCAAAGGTGCTATAAAGTGAAAGTGTTTGGTGGAATGAGCCACCAAACACAGAAGTGGCCCCTTTTTCAAGCGGACCAGAGTTCATTTGTTTGGTCCACACCAGAGTTTAAATGAGCATTCAGACCACCCCACACAAACCGTACTATTGGGGGAAACGCTCCAGGGTTCGATTAAAATGGACCAAACAGCTCAGGTGTGAAAGCACCCTAAATGTACTGGGCATAGTAGCAGCACTCGGTCACTCATCCCACACCTCAGACAGTCTGAGGGATTGAGGCTGGAGCCCCTGGAGTTACGGTGGCTCAAATGACTCCTCACAACCGCATTAAAACCGCTGTCACTCTTAACTCAACTCACAAGCTGCAAAAGAGAACAAAAAGTGGGTTTATTCGATCAGAAATGAAATTCTTTCACAGAAACTTTCTTTCTTTTTCTCTCTATTTCTTTTTGTCGTTCTTTTCCTGTTCAAACCATTAACTCCTTTAACATATTGTCTACATGTAATTACAGTTATTTTAGTTATTATTTTTAATATTTATGACCTAATATATCGGCAATGCAAGCGTGCTAAAGTAGGCCTCATATCAATGCTGCGTAGCATTTCCGGTGGAATTGCCCATTGGCCCGATTGGTTGAAACTACAGGGGACAAAATAACAGCAGTTATTATTGCTATCACGGACGACATAGAGGAGCATGGCATGGCACGAGTAGAGAAGGGTGCCCAGCAACATGTCACCTAAATGAGGATAGGCAGATCATTATCACCACGTCAGGTGGCACAGTGGCTATGATTATGTGCTGTAATGTGAGAGCATTTCTAATGGGATGTTGAAAGTGAGTTTAATTCAGTGCTGTTAATGAAAAATGTCTGGAGTCAACTCCTTGACAAAAACAATAACAAAGCGACAGCTAGACAGACGGACGGAAAAGCAGACACAATTGAAAATGTCCCCAAGTGCAAAATTGTCAAGCAGCCGTCAAAAAAAGAAATCTCTAAAATGATTTTTTGTCAACAGAAATTGTACTGTTTGTATTTGGTGGTTATTACAATGATGGCTACATGTAATCACTCCAACAACGGCAGAAGAGACATGAATGTTTTGCTAAAATCAATATGATTATAGCAATGAAAACATATTTTGCCTATAGCACCAGAAAAAAAATGATTTAGAAAGTATATATTTTCCTATTTCTCATTTTCACAGAGAAATAAATGGTAAAATGGTCAACCGAAAAAACTACAAGACTACAACAACCATACATGTTTTAAATTGCACAAACTATAAATGCTACCTGTGATAAGAATGCAGAGCCTCACAATTTTGAGTGTTGTTGCACTGTGTACATAATGAGACAAGTCAAACTATTTACATACAAAATGTAATGTTTCAATGACCTATCTCAAACTTGTGGAAGCATGTTTCAGTACAATTGACAACTCACACAGTTGATATGTACACACATCTATTCCATAATCCTGATCTGATATATACATTATCAATATCTTTTGATCTATTGATTGTCCTTTTCTGATTAAATGGCTAATGTGTCCATGTAACGTTATCACTGCAGCCATCCCTTTGTTGCCATTCGTTTAAACTGTCTATAGGATAAAACCCATGGACCCGCAATCAATCACCGCCCAGAGATTTTTTTGCCTATTCTTGGAGCTCCAGCTTATGTGTTTGCCTTGTGGGCCACCTGTGGAGGAGGTGGTGCTGGGGGATTCTGCACTGTGAAGAACGGCCAATATAGGGGCTAGGGACTCTTCTATCTCCATGGCAGATCCTCCTATGGACCCAGGTACAGGCCTTGATCTTGCTGGCCAGTCGAGATTTATCCACCACCTACCATCCGTAACTCCAAATCCATACCGCTGCTCCTGCAGAAGGCTCCAGCAGTTCATGGCCTAAGCCAACCCCCCCCCCCCCATGCTACATCTCCTTAGGTGTTGCCCAGGAGGTGATCCATCTCCTTGGAGCAAATGGGGGTGGGGGTGGGGGGGTTCGCCGCAGTTGTCTCATGAAACCTGAAAGGTTTTGCAATTATGCTGCCTGTTTCCTGGCCACCTCTTTCTCTCTCCACCCTGTCTACTGTGGCCTTTAGCTCTGCAGAGGGGTTCCTACATTCTTCTCTGTGACTCCAGGAAGCTCCTATAATTGCACCCCTCGCCCCTGACACCCTGCTACTCTTCTGCTTCTCCTCTCTCCAACTGGGGTTGGTACCACAGCTCGCTCTTAAGATGACTGATATGTGTCCCCCTGTGCTTCATTTTACGTTGGGAGGGGGGGTCCTGATGCTTTGTTGCTCCTCCACACTGAACCCCCTCTGCTCCGAAACGGACAGAGGATGGCCATAATCATACAGAGCCTCCGGTCGCATGGACCAGCGTGCATTGCCCTTTGAAGTTGTCCTCGAGAAATTCTTCCACGTCGCCACAGAACCAGAACCCCCCCATGCCCTTCCTGCTAGCAGGAAGCCTTGTCACCCGTCGCTGTACAAGAGGGGATCCGGGCCACTCAGGGGTCCATCTGTTCTCGGCTCCCCGTTGTGTCGTACCAGGGATGACCCCGAGGGCCCCATCGCACTGTCTCCCCCTCTCCGAGCATTTCATCCTCACATCTGGTGGACACCACGCACACACCGTGCACTCGCAGTGTGTGGTAGAGGCTCCCTTGGCACGTGTTGGTGGTGCCGTTTGTCTGTTTCTGAGCTGTCCGCTGTCTGTCTGCCAAATGTCAGCGCTGTGTGCATATGGCTGTCAACCATAGGTCACTGAGGTGGGACTGCCCAGATGATGATTGTCCCTGCAGTGTGGATGTGTTGATGCTACTCGGTAGACTCTACATCATGTGATGCAATGCCTTGGGGTGTAGGATGTTGGTCCGATTTTTGATTGACAGAACGTTTTGTAATACGAAAAAGCGTTAAAGCTGCCTGTGAAAGTAAAAGTACCACAGGCAGCTTTAATGCTTTTTACTTTCACAGGCCTAAAAGTACTATTTTCTCTTTAAAAATATCTTAGGTTTTGTCGACACGGTCAAAGCATACTATTTCCCGAGTGCTATGCTCTGTCCAAGATATTTTGTCGTTCTTTATCTGTGGTAGATTTACTTCTAAAGGGGTAGGGATGGTTGATGATATATCCACTATGCCATCCAAAAGGAATCATACCAGTAAGATATGAGGGAACTATCGCTGAAAAAAAAGGTTGCATATTTTGGCAGCTTGTAGACGGCGCTAAATATAACACATGAGAAATATCCCAATGTTAAAAAATGTTCTTTGCATCACACGACTGATCTTTTTAGATGGCTTGAAGCAGCGCATTGGGAAGGGAACCTGCAGCGACTTACTCAGACATGACATGACCACAAATATCAAAAGCAAGAGCCATCTAGGATAAGCGCTACAGGGGAGGAGGTACAACATAACAACTTGACAGAAGGTCATGATTTCAGCAGTCTTAGGAACTTAGCAGTCAGTACTTTTTGTTTACCTGCAAGTAAGAGACAGGCACCCTTACCACTTGTTGATAGTAAGTATAGACAACAATGAGTGTTTACAATCTCCCCTTGGATAGGGAGGTTGTGGCAGCAAAAATGGTTGTTTATCTGGTGAATGGGTGGCCTCTCAATTTACTTTGTTACTTCTTGTAAGAAAAAAATTCTTTTTTGGAAGATGGTCGATAAAAAAATACGACCAAATATGTGGGGTATTGAACCATATACAATATGCACTTTTTGGGCCAAAGACACAAACTAAAAATAATTGACACAAGCTTCGCAAAGTTGGGGGTGTTTTGTTACTACAAAAAAACATCTTCATTTCGCAAGCTAATCATATTCAAAGTAGTACAGAGTCAATTAAGGGATAATCAAGCGACAGGGTACCAGCTCCATAAACACAAATCACAACCACAGGGGGTCGCAACGCATTATTATGTTATTCAGCTGACACCGAACCTCAGAAGAGCTTCGTCGGGAATCCACTGTTCTTGGAAACCCAGTCACGGATGATGAGCTGCCCAGATGCGGGGTGGAAATGTGTGAGAGTTTATGCATAGTCAGTAATGACACCCCCTACATCTCCAATTGTCACTGTCCAGACTCCACAGCACTGACGGCATCATAGGCTTTACGGCTCCTGTGAGTACTGTGGTGAAAAAGAGCCGATAATCACCACCGGTCTGCGATAAAAAAGCCGGCAATAGGAAGAGGAAGAGGCAGGGTCTGACGGAGGGAGGAAACTGATTGCTGCTCTCTCATAGCCTCTGTGAGCTGGAGCCCTCTTATCTCCCATGGAGATGAGTCATACGAGGGGAAACAAGACCAGTGCTGGGACCGACTGCAGCGTTTTTTCTTGACAAATACAATGCTTATACTATTATGATATAACAAAAATACGAAGAGCCATCGGGAACTCTGGTTTCATTTCTTCATTTCAATGTGCCTTTTTTGTCCCCACAAAAAGATAAGAGGAGCTGTGGTATCATCTAAATATTCAATAAATAAGGGGATTGCAAATAAAAGCTGCGCATGGTGATATGTTGCTCTGCTGTGGTGCAGCGCTAGCTAATGCCAAGAAGGACAGACTCTTTTTTGTGAAACTATCACCATCATATTTGTTATTTGTGCCTGTCACATTGCATATGAGTCTCTGTTACCCTAGAGTGTACCCTGCCATGTTGAACCGTACCATGCAATGGAGAAACACCATCGTCGCCCATCAATGTGATTATAATCAATATATAAAACGCTATCCATATACCATAATAACAATATATACTATATATAGAATCTATACACAATACTGTATATAAAATATCATAAATATATAAAAACCAAAGATATATACAGGACATAGTTATTTAGTTTTTATACACCATAAAAGCAGGTTGTATTAAAGATTTATGAGCTGTGTCATGGAACAACAACAACAACAAATCCCTTGACAGCGGCAGGGATCCTCCACTTCTATGTATGGATCTATGGTACTGACCCACACACACACACACACACACACACACCTGTTGGAATCCAAGCTCTCCATTAAAATGGAGACAGCCCCCGCTCTTCCTCACCTCACCACATTTCCCTCACATCTCCCCTCCCCGCCAATAGGCCTGTGTGAATACACCCATTAAATTGGTTTTCCTTGCCGTGCCTGCAGGGAGGAGAGTGACAGGCGAAGAGAAGAAGAGGTGTTCAAAAAACCAGGAAACCGGGATGATGTGCAATTTTGGGGGGGGGGGTTGACAGGGAAAACAGTCGCGGGTGTAATATCATGGCTGTTTGGTCTGCTTAAGCTCCAATTTCCATCGAGAGTCCGACCCGCTGATGTGTTTCAGACACAGTCCATTTGGAGGGATAAATGATTACAGTTTAAGTGCCTGGCGAGGCTTCCCAGGTTGAGAGTTTTTTTCCAGGAAACATTTTGTCCTAAAACGTGTGTCAATTCAGTGTGTCATTTCCCCATATTCATGCTTTGTCTATAGTCCACACTTTTATCAATATCAAATTCCTTTACCGTCGCCGTTACGCACACACCACCCCACCCGTTATTTACGTCTCCAACCCAACAGGGTCAAAGCCAAGAACAGTCAAACATTTTGACAGAGTTTAAGTACCACCACCCCCTTCCCCACCCCAGACTCATTTTCACCCCCATGCCGTGAATCACAGGTCAGCGGCATACAAGACCAGTGGCGGTCCCACCGCCGGTCACACTCTCGGTGACAACTGGCGCCGGTGGCTATATTCCATATTCTCATATACTCCTATTATTCATCTTCTGCTCCTCCCGACGCTAGCAGACGAGGTCCCTCCAGTCCATTACCTTCCAATTAAAATGGGTCATAAAAAAAATGGCGCGCACACTCGTTTGATGACTGTTTTGGCAGGGGGCCACGAAAGCCCTGGCTCTGTTGAAAAAAGATTAGACTGCTGCGTGACTAGAGGCAGTCTGGGCTGGTGGTGGCACACTTGGACAGAGTGGAAGTTCACACAATGCTGGGGGGGGGGACGGACGGACGGACGTGGTGGTCTGTTTCATGAAGTTTATACCCTGTTACACCGATGCATGGAAACTGAATGATTTGCGCTCTAGGTGAAGTTGAGGTGAAATACAGTTTCATACGAGACAGTGGTGAAAATACCAAACTTTTGTTTACAGACAACGAAAGTCAACATTGAAATGCTTTATACAAAAAGCCTTCGCTCGCTCGCACTCTGTGGACATTGTAGGGCATTGTTTGCAACAGTCCTTTGCTCCTGTTTTCTCTTCTGTTTGAACGTTTAGTCGAGTGCATTTAAGTTAAGTTTACCCCCAACACAAGCCCCCCCCCCCCCCCCCCCCCCCCCCCCGGCTTCGCGTCCTTAGAAAGGTCTTACGAAGGTCCAGACCGTTGGATGAATCGTCCACTTGATAGATGGACTTCACATTATGTCGTAATATTGACTTGACTCATCTTGATGCCGGTCGGCGCCCCCCCCCCCCCCAACCCCAGTCGGCTCCATTTATCTCCAATAAGTGATAGAAAATGGCCCTGGCGGGGTCTTGGAGGACACTGGGGTGCTGACACAGTCTTTAATACATCAGGGAAGTGGCGACGCAGCCTCATGTCCTCTCACACACCCAGTAAAGAGGCACCTGACGAGATCCGCCGTGGGAAATCAAGTGTCGTTTGGGTGCCTTTCGCTTCTCATTGATTCAATAAACAAGAAGCGAGTGTGGGTAAACTAACCTGGCATATATATATATATATATATATATATATATATATATATATATATATATATATATACATACAAAGTGTAAAGGTTGTCTAAGCACTGGGACTCTGACAAAGCTCTCAATGCATCACTGGGTCCAGGGAAATAAATAAAATAAATAGTTATGGTTGCTAGCAGTCGTATAATTCTTTGGCCGTACCTCTTTCTTCTACCTACCACACAAATGAGTAAAACCCCGGGCTCACTGCATCACCGCGCAGGACAACGCTGTTCTGCAGGGTTGCGTTTTCCTTTTAATGTGTTTTCTGTGCCCACAAAAGGAGATTAATGTCAGACCTCATGGTCGATGCAAAAGGCCTCTCTTTTCTAGTGTGCCCCGAGAAGCTTGTTTAATCCGGTTTGGCTTAATAAAGGTTACACACAGCCCTGACAGCAAACCAGCACGGGGAAACGCAAGGTAATATGATAAAAGTGACGCTAATTCTCGGGCGTTTTCTGGCTCATGATTTATCCTGGATGAGTGTAAGCAAAACACCATGTGACACCAGGTAGACAGTCAAGTGTGTTGTTTTGTGCTTGCTCCACATGTGGTGGTCACGTTGTTATGGAAACAACACCAAAGACAGATGAGTGGTATTTTCCAATTAATGTTACGTGCACTGTGCTGGGAGATGCTAAGCAGGTGTCATCCTCCACTGACCAGTGGTAGTGTGGGGATTTTATTTTTGGTGATTTTATTTTTTTGTTTATTTTTTTAGCATGTGGCACGTTTCTTATATTTGGTGATATATATTTGGTGATATTATATTTCATTGTATTTGTTGATATTATTTTTCATTATATTTGGTGATATTATATTTAATTATATTTGGTGATGTATATTTGTGGACCTTTTGAATATGGCACATTTGTTTGTATTAATAATGATGAGTTATTGGTAAGGAACATTTTGATTAATATATAATAATAATAATAATAATAATAATAATAATAATACTTTGTATTATTATTATTATTAATAATGAGTAATATTATAAAGTATTATTATTATTATTGTTATTGTTATTATTATTATTGCCTTACTTAGGCAGTGTGCAGGATTCATCAGCCAGACGAGGGTGAACCTGAAAAACCAGAAAGTGCAGCCTGCGAAGAGGGGAAACAGACGCTGATCTCATCATTACCACACAAATATATAAATACCATGATTTATGTTTTGTATAAACTGCCCTAACAAGTGAATCTGTATGAGAGAACACAAGCTGCACAGTCTAAATGGGGACTCTGTGACTCAACATTTATTTGATTTACGGGTAAAAGCTTTTGGTAACAAAAGTATCAGCATAGGATTCTGCGGCTCTTGTCTCTGACAGCGCATGTCTGTTGCCCGTCTCTTATCCACTCTCCCTCAATATGTTTCCCGTTTATCATTTCCCACAACATTTTTATGTGTTTTAGTTTATTTTTTTCCGTTTTTTTTTAAACCAAACAAATCAAATCAATGTCGTTACAAACAAACATGCTCAGCCCAGAGGACCGTGTGCCTCTCTCTCTATCCACTGGCCCGGCAGAGTGAATCATGGCTTTATCTGTTGCAGCTGAGTATCAGTGGCCTTCATCGCTATATTAAGTCCTCAATGGCAGCCAACAGACAGGACAGCCAGTCATCTCTTGTCGCCGGGTAGAAAAAAGGAAAAAGAGAGAGAACGGGGTTGGATGGGGGGATAAGAAAGAGGCCAGTAAATAAAAAAAATCCTTTCAAGTCCTGCGCACAGACAGATAGAGGCTGGCGGGGGACAGGCACACTAAATCAAGTTTGTCAGGAGAAGACTACAGACGACGACAAAAAACAAACTATTTCACCTTTGAGAGAAATATCACTATAGGCCGACTTCCAATGTTTTTGTTTGTACTAGTTTGTCTGTTTTTTTTTGTAATGCAGTTTAAGCGAGGGTTTGGTTTTGGTTCATTTTATTTTTGTAATTAGACACATACAGGCTCCTCCACCCGAGCCAGTGTCAGTTTTAATCTAGTATATAAATTATATATGCTACCAAATTAATCAAATACTATCTAAGATAGATTGATGAATAGATAGATAGCCTAGATACATAAATAGATAGATAGATAGATAGATAGATAGATAGATAGAGAGAGAGAGAGAGAGAGAGAGAGAGAGAGAGAGAGAGAGCCATAGAGAGAGAGCCATAGAGAGAGAGCCATAGAGAGAGCAAGAGAGCAAGACAATGAGAGAGATAATAAAGTGATGATTTTCATAACAGGTCCTTGAAGGTGCATGGTATATTAATAACAGAGTTTACTCCTGGTCACCTAAAGGAAAGGTTGCCAGAAGAAAGGTCTCACGTTCAACCAGCAACACATGTTGTTTTGTTATTTACTCTGCACTCTGCTTAATTAAAGATTCCCGACTTGTTGTGTGGCCCTACCGCAGACAACATGCAGGAGGCCTAGTGTAATACACATAATAAATTGTGCGAAAGATAATCCTTTAGGTCTGAGTGTGTGTGCTGTTGTCGGCTTTGTGAAAGGCGCCCAAACGGACCATCTGCTGTTTCCTATCCGCCGTGTGATTGGACTGACAGGACGTTTGTACATGCCAACAAAGCTTTTTGTTGCACAGTTAAAAAAAAGAAAGAAGAAAAACTTATACCAATACTTTCCCAATAACAAACCCCCCCCCCCCCCCCCAAAAAAAAACCAACAACTTCAACTGTCACAAGTTAGACAAGCGGGTGAGTGTGGGAGATTTCGAGGTGACGCTGTTGAAATCCACCGCAGGGCTTTAATGGTTGTGGTTGGTCAGACGCAGTGTACACCAGGACCCTGCTCTCTCTTAGGGAATAATGACTGCAACGGTAAGCCTACTGTCGTCTGCCCGGGATTCCAGTAAGCACTCCTGGCTGGGTTCAAAGTGTCTGTCTCTCTCTTTAGCTTTCCTTTCACCCAACTACTCACTCTATCATTTACTCTGTGTGTGTGTCACTCTCTCCTTGATGTCTTTACACACACACACACACACACACCCAGTACACACATAGCACGCACATGCACAAACAAACATGCACACACACACACACACACACACACACACAATAAACTGGACGCCGGTCAGAAGAAGTGGGCCATCCTTCTTGCACAAGAGTGAGAGAAGCCACATTGTGGAAACAGATAATGTCGGACATAATTGTCAACAGCCAACTGTTTCAATTGAGCCGGTCTGATCCAGAAGACTGGATAGAGCCTACATGCATTGTTTTACTGACAGACAAGCCATTGACCAACAATGGCCTCTTCATTTCTCCTCAGCAAGTGAGAACACACAGTGGAAGTTTTTTGCACATTCACGTATTTGGCATTTTTTCCTTTTTTTTCCCCGTTGCAAATCTTCAACCTTAAAGAGCTGCCAGTCCACAGCGGGAGAATGGTTAACAATGCAGACGTTTCCACGCCACCAAAGCAACTGTCTCTCACATGAACACACAACACTACAAACACTCCACTACTCCCCCCGCTCCGACAACCCCACACTTGGATTGCATGTCTCCGGCCTCTGATGCCCTCCAGACCCCCCCCCCCCCCCCCCAATCCTAACTGACTGGGTGCTTGGCAGCGACATCCAGTCAGCTGAGGGGGAAGCGATGGAGGAAGTCCATATACGGGCACCGGCATCTGTCTCGGCCAATAAATCTCACTGGGTGAGAGTGGGGCCGGCCGACGTGCACTAATTGCTTTATTGATTGGGAGTTTGGCTTGGCGACAGCCTCTGATAAATACATCAGCTAAGGCCGGGAAGAAAGCATATTGACCCCTGCAAAGCCTTTTGTGTTCCCTCCGTCCCGTCTCTCTCACACACACATGGTTTTGTTAAAAACAAGAGGGATTTGCGTCGGGGAAGATGGAGGACAGCATCTGCTTCTTCATTAGCCAACCCTCTTGACATCCCAGCGACTATAAGAAGGCGCCATTTGTCGTCGTCGTTGCCATTGTTTTTCTCACTAGGTGAGGCCGTGAGCGGTGGCAGTGGTTGCTTGCTGATGTAGACAGAAGTACATTTTATCAAAAAGGTTCCCCTTTTGTCTGGTGCGCCGCTCGATGTTTCGTCCCGTGGAGCAACGAAAGAGCAGTGCGACGCCATGGCGGTTTCATTAAAAACCGACTCCCGGCCACCGTTTGTCTGACTTTGTTTAGGGATGCCTACGCAGGCGAGGTACAACAGTGAGAGTGTGGGGAGGAGGGGTGGGGTGAGGAGGGGTGAGGGGACAGGGGGGGTGGGTTCTCTGTCAAAGTACAGCCGCCGACTTGGTTATTATAAGCCGTGATGGAGCGCAGCTCTTAACAAGAGACACCAGAGACCAGTTATACCCCTTGTGAATGCTATCGACCTGGGGTATTAAATATTACCCATGCGCAACAGCCTACAGCCACCACCAATGTGTTGGGGACCACAATTTCTCCACTAAATCAATATCTGCTTTCCCCATACATCATGAATATTATTCGCCAAACCTCAGCTTCGGGGCGACAATTTAATTAGTGTGACAAGCTCAAAATGTAATAGATGCGCATCACTAGTGATGAACAAGCCTCATGAATCACGTTATTTTTGGGGGGTGTTTTTTTTCGTGTATTTGTTAATTAGCCATTTCAATTAGGACTGTGGGGAGGGGTGGTGGGGGGGCAGTGGGGAGCAATATGTGCATCCAGCTCTCTCATTGGATGTTTTTTTTATAAGTGCTGAAGGTAAATCGAGTTGGGCATTACTAAGCTAGAGTGTATACCGAGAAATCAAACCAAATGGGAGAGTGGAGGTTCAGAGGATGCTGCATTCTGCGTTGTTGATTAGGAGAAGTTGACAACACAACAGAACAGCATGATAACATGCTGCTCAATAAAACCCCATTGCTCCCATATATAATAGTATTAAACAGTGTATATACTGTATTGTTATTGTCAATGTGGAATCAAATCATACGTCTTCCCCTGAGTATCCTACATGGTTTTTGAAATGTTTCTGTATGAACACAGTAGCAGTCCTAACCATAGCTTGATCATGTGACACAAACCTCTAGTGTGTGTCAGACATGATAACATGTCCCACTGTTGCCTCCATTACAATCAATTTGTTTTGGGTTATTCTAACTCTTCTACACCTTGCTCTGTCAGACAGGATTCAACACATTTCTGGACTTTATGTGTGAAAATAGTGTAGCCCAGACTGAAGCCTACATCCCTTCCCAGAGTGAAGCCTACATCCCTTCCCAGAGTGAAGCCTACATCCATTCCCAGAGTGTAGCCTGCATCCCTTCCCAGGGTGAAGCCTACATCCCTTCCCAGACTGAAGCCTACATCCCTTCCCAGACTGAAGCCTACATCCCTTCCCAGAGTGTAGCCTGCATCCCTTCCCAGAGTGAAGCCTACATCCCTTCCCAGAGTGTAGCCTGCATCCCTTCCCAGGGTGAAGCCTACATCCCTTCCCAGACTGAAGCCTACATCCCTTCCCAGACTGAAGCCTACATCCCTTCCCAGAGTGTAGCCTGCATCCCTTCCCAGAGTGAAGCCTTACATCCCTTCCCAGAGTGAAGCCTACATCCTGTCCCAGAGTGTAGCCTGCATCCCTTCCCAGAGTGAAGCCTACATCCCTTCCCAGAGTGAAGCCTACATCCCTTCCCAGACTGAAGCCAATGTCCCTTCCCAGAGTGTAACCTGCATCCCTTCCCAGAGTGTAGCCTGCATCCCTCCCCAGAGCGTAGCCTGCATCCCTTCCCAGAGTGTAGCCTGCATCCCTTCCCAGAGTGTAGCCTCCATCCCTTCCCAGACTGAAGCCTACATCCCTTCCCAGAGTGTAGCCTGCATCCCTTCCCAGAGTGTAGCCTCCATCCCTTCCCAGACTGAAGCCTACATCCCTTCCCAGAGTGTAGCCTACATCCCTTCCGACTCCAGCATGTGTGGACATATAGATGTGAGATGTCTGCTCCAGGCACTGGTGGAACCGGAAGAACAGACCTCGCCAATGAGCCAATAAGACACCCTATGTAAGTACCCCCTATTCCTTAAATACATGTGGGATGCTAAATGGGTTCCCCTGCATCACTCATCACCATAAGTGGAAGGGTGCCAAAAAGGAGGGTGTTTAGCATCATTACTCAAATCAGCCGCCGGCTAGCCATCCTAGTTAAGGTCAGGACAGGCAAAGATCAATGGAAATCTAATCGGTGTGTGTGTGTGTGTGTGTGTGATGTTAAGAAGGAAAGGGAACTGTAATCGTCAGTCAAAATGCACCATTAATATGTATTTGCATTATTATTATTATGCAGTGTGGCACTGGGTTGGCGAGCGTGGAGTCTTTCCAGTTGTTCTTTCCGCCCAATTTTGTCTTGCAGCAGCAGCAGCAACAACAACAACAACAACATCAAAATCAGCGGCAATGTTAAAAGCAAAAGGCAAATTTACATAATAGAATTCCGTTTATCATCCAATCACAGAGGGACGGAGACATCGGTAATGGCGACAGTAGGCAGACGCAGATGAAGCACCCGAGGAGAAGCGAGACCACGTGACCTCGCTCCGTAATCACTGCACATCATGTGGCCGCTGAATCCCAACGCTGTTGTTCTGCGCCCCACTGCGTGCGCACGCATCATCTGCCACCGTGCATCATAGGTGGCTAATATGTCATTATGATCTTCTTCTCAAACAAATCGTAATGTCAGCGATGCAGGAAAACAGGCACACAGGCCAGCCGGCGACAAATGTTATTTATTTTTATTTCATAGCAGTTAGCTGACACTGCATGTATCATTCGACGGTGATCTGTCTTTGTAGCAAATTGGCTCATGTTTCAACACCACGATATTTTTTGTCCCTTTCTGTTGCTCATATGTTGAGTTACGCTTGGTCAATTTACAAGACATCTTTGGGGCACAAGGCCGGAGTTAATTCAGGTAAATAGCTGCTTTGTGTTAATATAGCGATGAACTGTTGCACCTTTGAGCAGGTCACTATGTGTAATCACGCAGGCCAATTAGAGTGCATCACAGAACGCCGCAAGAATGGGTGTGCTTATTTGAACTTGGCCATTGCACTGCCGCTCAGGAGCTCATTGGTAGGTTACTGTAGTTACTGTGGCCTGATTGGTTTTGAAGGTTGTCTATCTTCCTGAATTTATTTCATGCATTAGTACAAAACTGAGATAGCCGCCATGCAGGCAGTAGCCCCCATATAGCGTGTCACCCTTCTATTGACTTCACAATCTATTTACTGATAATGCAACGGGATTATAATAGGTGTATTCAAATATATTAACAAAATGTCATGGAAAATTGACATGACACCTAAAATTAAATAATTATTTATTTATTATATTGCTAAATATGAATACTTATTTTATTTAAATACATGATGATGAGATATGGCTGGTCTCCCCTATGGCGGTAGGCGCAGAGCCATTAAGAGTCACACCTTTGATCAGTGTAATTGGGAACCAATTGTCACATATTCATCACATAACCTGCAGTGAAATATGTTTATTTCCACAGCTGCCACAACAGGTATTGATGAACTTCTAAACCGCAAATATTTTCTGATTCATTACACTCGTAGAGAAATCCCGCCATGCGTTCTCTGCAATCATGAAAACAGTTTTTTTCTCCTTTGATTTGTTTGTGTATTCTGTCGCCTTCGGCACCTTTCAGGCGGTGGTTTGTGGGTGCTGTTGTGTACGTCTTTGGTTGACCCTGTGCAGTATCTGCCCGTCTCATTGATTGAAGGAGCCTGATTCTAGAGGGGGAATCTTGTCTTTTCTCTCATTTCTGTGCCTTCATGTTTTGAATTTGGACCTCTCCACCTGCTTATGTTACCAATTATATTGTACCTTCTTTCATGATGACTGTGAGGTTATTTTGATATTTCCCTTCAAAACTCTAAAGAAAAAAAATGAAAACATTATTTTCAAACACAGAAATAGGCACTCTTTCTATTGCTTATGATAGACACAGCAATAGAAAGGGCTTTTTGAGCAGTCTTTGGTTTGTGCTATATGCCTGTCCGTTTATGTTTGAGTTAGACAAGTCATGTTGACTGTTTGTCGACACAACGTCCATGTGGACACACAGAGTTCATATCTTCATTGAAGACATGTAACACTCTTACATTCCAAAGCATGGCCATCTTTCTCCTTGGTCTTGACGCTGGTTAATGAGTGTGCCACTGAATTAATTGACGATTCATTCAGAAGCCTTTCTGCATTTTAATTAATTATGTGGCTTGATTTTAGACCAAATTCCATATTAATTTTCACATCACATCCTAGCACTGACTCTATTTCATACAAAGAAGGGCAGAGCCCCCCAAAATGAGTTTCACAGGCGGTCACTGTATACCAGATTGAGGTTTAATATGGAATTTGCCTTTGGAATATTGATAGCTATTTCTTCCCAAAACAAGTCCATTATTTTAGAGAAAGAAGAAACATAAGAAGCAACATTTCCATATTCATCAACTTACCCATGCTAAGTGCAAGCCAAGTATTCTGACAAGGGATTTGCTGCTCCTTTACATTTTGATTTTAAATAAACTTGCATGAAGCATGAACACTACAAAAAAAGATGACAAGAGTGTCATCAAAGAGAGGCTAACCAAACACATGCCAGCTCTGCTGTTGAATCATCCACATTGCCTTTCTTTTTTGGGAGGGTGAGTGTGAGATACCTATTACACTGAAAAAGCACACAGTCCTATCTGCTTTCAACAGACTGGCATGTCTGTGGTTGCTATGTCAAACAGTGACGTGAGATAAGGATACAGACTAAACCCTAGTCACACAGAAGCTCAGCGTGGAAAATCTCTATCGAAGTATCTCCAACTCCTGCAATTCACATTGATCTTGCACAAACTACATGTCTTTTTTTTTGCATCCTGTTGAGTATGTGTAAAATTTTATCACGATTTAACCCCGTACGTATCAGTTGCCACTCAAAGCAATGGGGCCGCATACCAATTTGACCCAGGGAATCCCTGAAATACTAAGTGCTGTAGATGCAGTCGCATGGAAATGATTTACTAAGAAGTGATGGCTGGGTAATATGCTGAACATCATTTTGGAATTAGCATAAAAAATGTAATACTAAATACTATACTAAATAAACTCCAAGGTACCAAATACACCCCATGGTGTTATTGTTAGAAATGGCTGGCTGGCATATTGCTTTGCAATGACAGAGAGAGAGCTAGAGGAGAAAATTCCCATTCCACCTTTGGCTGCAACGGCCACTTTACACTTCACACTGCCAAAACAGACCGAACGCAGAACCTGGAGCAAATTCTAGGTAAATAGGAAGCGGATAAGACATCTAAACATTCAAGGAATAAGGTATCGCTGCTTATATAAATGCCGCAGGAACATTTGACAACTATGTTTACGTCGGTGTTTATGTATTCTGTATCACCGTTACTACACCACTATGTTCAAAGTTCACTCATGCAATATACGAGCGTCTCATTCAAGGAGTAAAGTATCACTGCTTGTATGCATGCAGCACGAATGGATGCAGTACCACCGTTACTAAACCACTGTATTGTTCAGAGTTTACTCATGCCGTATTGGCCCTCTAATAGAATGAAACTGGAACCAAGGCTAGGCGGGCGGGGCCCAGGGACACAAAGAGACCGGTAGGAACGGCCTTTCCACATTTGAAATGAACCAAGCTTCTGACTCTGGGAATCCTACCAGATTCAACTGTTTTGCACGGATCCTCTGTTAGAAAACATATTTTTTTAGATGTGAACTTATTATTAGAAAGTCAAAATAATACAATGCACAAAAGGTGACAAAAAGGCGACGACAAAGAGCCTGAGGCACCGACTGAAAATGTTCCATTAAAAATGAATCATCACTGTGAGTCCACAGCAGTAAACATCAGCCTCGGTTGGGCTTGAGAAAATCACAGATAAAAACCACCAAAAGGTATAGAAAGAAACCATTGTCCGACAAACAATGAGCCAAGGTCAGCGTTTATTTTAGTATTAGCCTCTGGTGCACTGTGTCTTAAACTTGCTAACCATTAGTGTCAGGTGCACAGGAGATAACACAAAAACACACTGGTAAGTGTGTGTAATAAGTGTCTGGATCACGGACGTAATTTACTGGGGGGACACGGGGGACATGTCCCCCGCACTTTTTCAAAAGGCCGTTTTAGTCCCCCGCACTTTTTACCGTCCAAAAACAATGTTACGCTATAGTGAACAGAGACGGGTCAATCACTAGGACCAAGCGGAAAACTGCCGCTCAAGCTGATTGTTCGCTAGCAGAGCCCTGGAAGACGTGTCTTAAAGAGACAGGCGTCATTTTAATAGGCTCATACAATATTAATATCTGAACTTGCACCTATTATTTCAAGAATCATGAAAGGCTTTCAGCAAATATTAAGGTGCTATTAATGACATATTAATAAGACAAATCTACCACATAATAAGTTAAACTACACAAAATGAGACAGGCCTATAGACAATTCTAGTATTGGCTGTATCAGATTGTGATGCCAGCTGAACTAACACACCTAATGAAACATAAAAATCAAATGTTTTACCCATTCAAAATATTAAATGACTTACTAATTAATTATCAGAATTAATCAGAATATGTGCTTCAACTAGCTCTCTATTTTGACCATACATGTGTTTGTATCCCTGTTAATATAGCCTACACATAACACAACACTTGTACTTTCAGTACTTGAGTAGTAAATTTTAAAATACTTCTACTTGCAATACTTAAATACAAAACATTTTGAATACTTTAGTACTTCCACTTAAGTATGGTTTTTAAAGAACACTTCTACTTCTACTCAAGTCACTTTTTTGATATAGTACTTGTACTTCTACTCAAGTCTTGGTCTCCAGTACTTTATACATCTCTGTGTGTATTACACCAGAACATAATAGTAGTCAGTAATTGCAGACCATGCTCCAAGGAAAATCAATGAAAGAGGGAGATCATTTTGAATCTGAAAACATGGTAAAATGCACCAGAATGCGGGAAATTGCAACTACTTCTTTCAAATTTTTCTGGGGGAGGACCCCCAGACCCCGGTTTAAATATTTCCCCCCCACTCTCAAAACGCTGATTACGTCCTTGGTCTGGATAGAAGACATGTTTCCAAACCGATTAATTGTTCATATGTTATTACTCCCACACTGTATTTTAAATACACGTTAGGCCAAAAGCCAAGAAGACAAGGCAGAGATTGAACAAGTTCCCAAAAAACCCAACAAGGGCTTCTCACCGCGCTCTAATCACGTTAACTTTCTCTGTAGTCGATGTTGGAGAACATTGCTAAAGGCACTGCCAATGCTAACCATCTAGTGGGTTGCTGTCAAATGATTGTCAAGACTTCATACCCATGGTTTGGCATCCAAACCCAGCACCCAATTCCACTTAGCCTGCCTAGCTTAAGGGTTTGGAAAACGCTCGCAATAACTTTGCGTGGGTGAGAGAGGTAAAAAAAGACATCCTCTGTGTGACTTTCTGTGGATCAGATGGCATCATGCAGTTGAACATTGTATGCTCAATAGGGATTTTATATTACTGTACTTGCATTGACACAGGGACAAGAACATGTTAAAGGTTGCTTATGCTAATATAAGGTGACCAGATTTCTGAAATGATAAACGGGGACATTTGTAGGTTTGGCGGTCCATATATCAACACAATGTCTGATGTTATTATTTCTGAAATAAAAAAGGGGACATATTTACATTTTGGCTATTCTTATCATTGTAAATGTAGTACTGTAGTGAAAGATTAGTATATGCCCAGTGGTTTACTATAATGTGTTTTAAGCTTTGATAAAAACAAAAACAAGCCAAAATAGGTTACTCAAATAGGGAATCGTTCTATATTGTATCGATAGTCTATTGTTTATGATCGGTCGTGCCTGCCTATGGTATAAAGTCGATAGATAGACCCCCATGTATGAGGTCACGTCACAGCCTATCAGATAGACACACACGAGACTAATTACCAACTGTCTGAACATTAATATTCATCAGCAAACTAGAACCTTTGCCATTTCAAAATGTATTCATATATTTTTTAATTCCTATTTTTTTAAAACAGGGACATTTCCGGGGACAGCTCCAGCCGGGGACCTGGAAAACGCTAGACCCTATGCTAATAACTTTTCATTAGAGAAAGACACTGTTAATCAAATAATGCTCCAAAGACCTGAAGGAAAGGCGTTTTCATTGGAATTATAGATGAATTGAAATAAAATATTCTGTATGTCGTAAGACCACATGTCATATGTCCTTTTTTATATACCCTGTTTTACAATGATTTGCATTTGTGGGACTCTATCCGGACACATTGGCAGTATACAATTACAAACAGAAGGCTGACACGTCCTCTGTTCTCTTCTCTGGTAGCAGTCGGAAGCAGAAAAGAAACAATTTCACTTTAATGACAGTTTTTAACATAAAAGTAATCATGCTTGACAGTGCAATGGCCCCTGCCAGAACCCCTTCCCCTCCCAATTCCCCCCCTATACACACACACACACACACACACCCACACACAGCCAAAAGACTGAAAGGCATGGAAAGCAGGTTTTGACAGGTTTCTGAGGCAGTGGCAGCCAGAGTATGAAACACTCTGGTAACAATGGCGAGCATATGTTCCCGGCGTATCTGCCACTCCTTACATGCTCCACGCCCCACTGTGGAGATGAAAGCCAGGTTTCAATGAGTTGTGATTATTTCATACAAGTTTTATTTGGAGAGAGAAAAAACGAAATGTGCATTTCAGGAGGGGGTGGGGGGGTGGAGGGGTGGGAGCTTGGGAGTCTGCTTGCTACAGATTTTCCAAAAATGTTCTACAAAGAGATCAGCATGGTGTCCCCCCCCCCCCCCCCCCCCCCCCATTTCCTCCCCCACTTTCCTTCCTTCCCCGTCATCAGCCTCCAGTCAGCCTGGCTGAGTCAATCATGCAGACGGGGAGAGAGAGAGACAGAGAAACAGAGAGGTGGTGACTCCACTACCATTTAAAAAATGTTAAAAAATGGCAGCCTGCTGATGAGGGAGAGAAAAAAAATACTGCAAGGCCAAGACCAATCTCTACACATTTCTAGATTGGCTTTGTGTCTTAGAAATGACTCCACAAATACAATAATATAATAATAAAATACTCAGCAATAACATACATATTACGTATGTAGGCCCTACATGTACATGGAAAAAAAAAAAAAATTACATAGTTTTGATGTTGACACGGTGTGGTAGCTAAACAGACTGTTTATCAATATATATTCATGTCTAGACTAATATATCACATGCACTGTAATTGCATTTGAAATATATTGCAAATTCCAAACAGAATCAAAATGTTTTATTTCATTTAAATCGTCATCATATCGTCATCTATTATGCGTTGCTCTATCAATGCTGCCTATATATATACAAAAAATGTTTCTCTCTCTCTCTCTCTCTCTTGAAAGCAGATGAGATGTGGCTCCCGGTGGCCCTGGGCTATAGTTGCAATCTCCTCTGGTCTCGACACAACAGATCAGTAGTATAAAGTAAAGGTAGTGCTTGCAACACCACACGCTCCACAACACACAAGTACAACCGCCTTTTCTCTCGTTCATACAAAGATCTCTGCATAAATGACTACCACACAATCAACCAGCCAGGAGTACTTTCAGAAGAGAAGAGGGGTGGGTGTGTGTGGGAGGGTTTTTTAGTTTCTTTTCACCCACTACACTTCTGGCAGGATAGCAAGTGCCCTTGTTTACTAGCCCTGATGAAGACCTTTGACGCAGATGCAGAGTGTCAAAGGTAGGTTGGTGGTGGTGCAGGTTGGTGGTGGTGATGGTGGTGTAGGTTGGTGGTGGTGTAGGTTGGTGGTAGTGGTGGTGGTAGGGGTGGTGGTATAGGTTGGTGGTGGTGGGGTATAGGAATCAGCATGATGCTACTTTAGGCTCCGGTCCAAGCAGTTGGTTGGCATGCTCTCAGACAGTTTAGAGAGGGGCTCGTCGTATGGGTGGTAGTAGGGAGAGGTTGGCTGTGCCAAGGAAGCAATCTGTGCAGTGAGGATGAATATGGAAAAAAACAAAACACACAAATCACTCTCCGGAGCGTTATGGGTTATCATCACATACACGTGACCACATGCACCACTAGAGAGGGGATGGCTCTCTAAGACTGGGATCAGGAAAGGACGAAGCACAATTTGTTAATCAGAATTTATATGAATGTGTGTTTAGCAAAGTTTACTTTAGACGTTTTCCCCATTTGTGGTATTTTGCATCAGTATGTGTTTGTTTCCAACTTTTGTACAGAGTGCTTGCATTTTGCTTCACAAATCTAGATGAAACAGTATAATAATTCATGTATTTTTGTCTGCAATATGGTGTTTCCCTCCAGCTTGAAGTATTTCTAGCAGTATTTGTTTTTGTTTCCATGTTTTGTATAGAGTGTTTGTGTTTGGCTTTCCAAATCTAGATTAAACATGATAATAATTCATGTATTTCTTTTCTGCAATATGCTGGTCTAATACTGTCGGCTGGCTGTGGAGGTTTAGAAGTCATTTGGATTACAGGAAGTAAATCAATTCATATTTTCAGTGTAGTGACATGAAGGCCATGTGCTCTAATTATTTTGGCTGTGTTATGATGCAACATTAACTTCTTGTTTTGGAAGTACTTTAAGCTCCATGAAAAAAACTACACACAAACAACAGCTTTTTAATACTGCAGCTTCACTGATTTAACTACTATGCATTGCCTCACATTGTGTGTCGGTTGATTGTTAACAAAGGCAATTTTGCCCAAAATATAGCTATTAAAATAATCCTAACACACAGGGTTAGTTCTTGATACCACAGTGTAATTTTACCATTTGTTAAGGTTAGACATTAACTTATTTTCAGATTTTTTTTACTGATTTTCACATTATGGTTAATATGTTTATAAAAGCTAAGCCTAATGGTTATTTCTAAGGTTACAGGTAGATTGTACTCACCATATTGATAAGATAGGGTATGTATATAAAGCTTGTGTATATCTACAATTGCCTATGATGTAATTCAATGCATATATGTTTTTTTTTTTATAAAAACTGTTTATAAAATAGTTCTCTCAGACAGACTCTCAGTAACACATCTGATTACACTTGCAATGTGAGATTTATCAAGTTTAAAGTACAGGAAGTCAAAATGTCCCCTAGCCATTGGAGTTAGGGAGTCTTCTACCCGAGGTCTAAACAACTCTTGTGTGCAGTTTAGTATTTCATTAAAATGTTACCCCCCAAAAAATGACAAAATCTTTAGGCTGTGTCAACTTGAGCGCATACAAACTCATAGTTTCAGGAACCATGGCTAGATTCACTTAGAAGTTTAACTGATGAGAAAAAGTCTACATGCCCGGAAGTAACAACAGTATCAAAACATGGAACGGCAGCCCAGAGTCTCTTTGTAATGACAAAGTCACAGTGGGAGTTTTGCGTGACTTGCTCGTTTACTCGTCTGCCTTTTCGTTTCACATTCTCCGCCGCTACTGTCAACTCCCCAGTGTGAGGCATATATAGCATATATATATATATATATATATATATATATATATATATATATATATATATATATATACGGAAACCCACAACATTCTCAAATGTACTTTGGAAAAAAAACAAGGATTGTAGTTTAAAGGTGCAGGTATTGGACCATTCCTCAATGCAGAAATAAATAATATTTATTCTTAGTTTATCCTCTTAATTTATCCTCCTGTTTAACAAAACATGGAACAAGGAAGTAATAAAAAAGCAATTTCACACTGAGTGGAGAAACATGTAAAACAAGACCTCATGTAAGTTGAAGCTCATGTTATATCGTCATGTTTCAAATTCATATATAGGATGAGTTGCATGTCGCATTAATGTTCCACATCCCGATTTCATGTAAAGCAAATACATTTCCCCGCACATTTAAATGAAACCATACCATCTGTGCTGTGACGGTATAGTCACATCCAGTGGAGGCTTGTGACTTTGGGGAGAAATTTGGGAGGACAGGAGGCATCTTTTTTTTTGTATGCGTAGCATGTATTGATCAAAATAATAATGCTTTAAACATGTAGTCAGCATTCTTGATGATCCTACGATGTATTCTTTAAAAGACCACGAGGAATACACATATACCCACACACACACACACACACACACACATGTTGTACAAATCATACTATACTCTGTGTAGTGTTGCCAAACTTGTGTTTTTTGACTAGTGACAAATGCAGACTACTTTGCTTATACAAAATTAGCATTCATATCAGCATACCATTTAGGAATGATACCATCTAGATGTTGAACAACATGCACTCATTTGAGAACAAAATGTATTGAACAAAAGATTGTCTGCTGGTTTGGCTGAGTCAGATGGGGAGTAGAGGAAGGGGATCGGAGGGCTCAACTGAAATAATTAGAGTTGATGGAGATGGAGAGTTGAGGAGTTGGTGGCCCCAGAGCTACTAACAGAAGTCTTCTCCTCCACAAGGATGTGAGAGAGATCACATGTGAAGCTGGATGGAGCTTGGTTTTAATTCCATGTTTTTGTTGATTGGCGAATAATTAAATGGGGTTGGCAGTACATCCCTCACTGCGTCATTTTCTGGTCTGAGTTGCATTATTATTAGCATCCATTAGCTATTATTAGCATTCCAGCATCTAGCCACCACACCGCCACAAAAGTCTATTTTGGATGCAAAATTCCTAAAACATGATCGTCTATTCTGACACAGACATGTGGTGTACTCCTCACCCGATAATATTTGTTAAAACTAGACTACAATTTCTAAAACTATATCATGAATGCATAATTCCATCTATCACTTTACCGCCAGTTTGTACAATACAGTGTTAGAGAAGTGAAGATGAAATTTGAATATTCTGGTTGTTGATTGGTTAGGGAGGACGTCCTCCGTTGGAGCATTTATGTGTTTTGGCCAATAACAGATTTGCATGAAAAAAAAAGAAGAAGTACATTAAATTGATAAAAGAGATCCCACCCTAAGGAGGACAGCAGGATCCCGCCCCCCTCTGCCCCCCACCACCACGTCACACAGACTGCCCTTTCCCCTCTTGTCTGCCCTGCAGGTGTCGCTGTTGAAGCATTTTAATCAGAATTTTAATAAAGAATTAGAGAACAATTATTTTAGAAATTATGCTGAGATTTTTGTTAATTTCAAAAATCAGTTTATTTCAACCAATTACTCTTTTTTTTTAAATTTTGATTTCCCTTTTGCCTCTCAAAAATAGAGGAGGAGCAACCTCCTCTGCCTCTATGAACCAGCCTCCTCTCGTCACATTGCATTTCAGTGTGAATGTGAATTATGGGATAGCTTATAGTCACTGGTATCGGTCATTGGATAACACCATACAGAAGTTGATCTCCAGAGCAAACGGTAATGAGATACATCAAACAAATATTTTTGTTGTGACATAATTTACAGACCAATATAATACTCCAAATGCCAGCCTGTTATTTATATTTTTACCTGTATTATCCTCAACAACAAACATCTCAGCAGCTCCCTGCCCACCAGGAAGGCTAGCTC
This sequence comes from Merluccius polli, assembly GCA_030340625.1. Lineage (NCBI taxonomy): Eukaryota > Metazoa > Chordata > Actinopteri > Gadiformes > Merlucciidae > Merluccius > Merluccius polli. The sequence goes on along the minus strand of JAOPHQ010003156.1, from coordinate 52,456 downwards.
GGCCTTGGATCTATTGGATCTACTAGTTTCCCCCTTTTAACAATTAGCACCAAATCCCGCCCCCAAAAGCTTAGCGGGGTATATTGGTTAATAGACGTAGCTGCCCACACCAGATGTTATGAACAAACTAATTACCTCTTTCCATAAAACCTCTGCCTCCCTGTCCGCCAGCCATCAGGTAGATTTAGTGGTGTATTGTCCAATAATCTCCCTCTCTCTCACTCCATTTGGAAGCATAGGAGCATTGCAATGTTAGTTATTAAGTTAGTAGTCACATTTTTTGGTAGTCGTTTAGTAATTAATTGTAACATGATTTGTCATTATGGGGAGACACTGTTGTGTTTGACACTGCCACAGTGTTTCTCATGCAAGACGTTGCGAAACAAAGTTTTCATTAGCCTAGGTTACGGTATATTTACGTTGATTTAGGATGTTACAGGACTACAACTCTCTTGAGTCCTCTCAATATGGCGGAGTATGACCAACAAATAATCTCATGATGTATTCTGATGTACAAGCCCTATAATTTCCTGCTCCTGCTCTATTACACACACAGTCTTGCCTTATGCATTTCTATGCCTGTTTTCACTTGTGTGAGTTGGCAAAATAGCAGTGAAGTAGGTTGCATTCACCTTGACAGCGTTTGCAGAGCAGAGAGATGACAGGAGCACACAAATGCGCCAAACCCGGACGTGCCGAACGTGACCTCGCTCGCGCCTCCACAAACTCGAGCACCCCCCTTCGAGTGATTTCCAGCCCAGGTGCGCGATGTTAAGTACCTGCGATGATTACCTCGAGAACCTTAATGGCGGGACCCATCCACCCCCCTCCCTCCCGGCCCCCCCGACAGCCACTCCAATCAGAGGGGCTTTCTCTGTAAACGGGGGGCGATGGCGCCGGGACTGTCCCCCCGTGTCGCGGCGGCTAACGACTTAGTGCTCCTCGAGAACCCCCCTCGATGGGAGGCTGGAAGGAGCAGGGGAGGCGAAAAAAGGTGCACCATTCCTGGGTGACTAAGCTGCGCTGGAATTGGTGCCTTCATTTTTTTGGGGGTCGTTCTTTTTTAGTTTTTTCTTCCTCCAGGCCACCTTGTGTGCTGCGGAGGCCCCCCCGTAGCGGCCATATCGTTGGGCGGAGGGTGGGGGGGGGGGGGGGTGGAGCGGATAGGTCTCACCTCCAGGGCTGATACGCACGGAGCCCTGCTGGTTGCCGCAGCCCTTCAACGTGCTCCACCTGGGACTTGAGCTGCTACTTGCTATGCAAGCCAGGTATGGCTGGAGCGTGCCAGAGAGGAGGAAGAGAAGGAGGGGGGGGGGGGGGGGGGGGAGATTGAGAGGACGATAGAGAGGCAGAGTGGTATAAAGAAGACAAAAATAAAAAATAAAGCCACAGAGAGAGAGAGAGAGGGAAAAAATATGAAGGTCGAATCGCAGGATAAAGATATATCAAAGTGGCAAAGTTGGAACCTTAAAGAGAGTAAATAACAGAAGAAAAGGAAGAGAAGAATGGAGACGTGAGCATAACGGGACAGACGCACGCAGAGGGAGGAGAACAATTCATGCTCTTTACTTTGTCTTACTGGAACGTACAACTTGGTCCAAGTCCACTATAGCGTCACTGACCATTCAAATGCTGGGCAGCGGTGCTCACGCACTGAGAGGGTCCATATTTGTGGCAATAATCCATGAGGCGTTTACATACAGGAAGGACACATGAAATAATACGATGTATAAAGCTGTTAGGATAGGACCTGTCAACACTTCCTGTGAGGAATTGCTAAACAGGCGGCATGAAGCACTCTAAGCTTCACAGCCAGCAGGCCCTGGGTTTGAAGCTGTCGGGGTCCCTTCCTGTATCGAGGCGGTAGTGCTATGTTGTTCAAATGAGGAGCCTCCGTGCGCTTCACTTTCCTGCCTAGCTGCAACACCAAATGCTTGGTAAGAGTGTTGAACAGTCTGTGAGTCTAACCTTGGTAAATAAAGGTTATATGTATAGCCCACATTTGTACAGTGGTAACCCGTGAACGTTAGATGAAGATTTAGATTAAGTTTTACTTTATTAATCCCACATTGGGGAAGTTCTTTTGTCACTCAACTTTTTACACACACACACACACACATAGGCCTGAAATACATGCGCACACACAAAAATACAGACAGGCCTATAGACATGCAAGGAGAGATGGTGGAGTGATAGGCTGCCACGGAACAGCGGCGCCAGGGAGCAGTTAGGTGCCTTGCTCAAGGGCAACTCGGCAGCGCCAGGAGGTGAACTGGCACCTCTCCAGCCACCAGTCCAGACTCACGTACTGTGGTCTGTGCTGGACTTGAACCGGCGACCCTCTGGTTCCCAAGCCAAATCTTCTACGGACTGAGCTACTGCCGCCCCCATGGTGGCATAATGGTGACCTATTTTACTGCTAGGTATGATGAGCTGTATCATTATTAGAATATTAGTAATAGTATAAAATAATATATAAGAAGTATATAAGGATATATTGTTATCCTATATAAAACCACCTATCAGCGTTATTTTTCATTTAATTAATTTGCAACAACAAATGCTTGCTAAGAGTGTTAAATTGTCTGTGAACCTTGGTAAATAAAGGTTATATGTATAGCTCACATTTGTACAGTGGTAACCCGTGAACGGTAGATAATGGTGACCTATTTTACTGCTAGGTATGATGAGATGTATCATTATTTGAATATTAGTAATAGTATATAAGAATATATAAGAAGTAAGTATATAAGGATATATTGTTATCCTATATAAAACCACCTATCAGCGTTATTTTTCATTTAATTAATTCACAACAACAAATGTTTGCTAAGAGTGTTGAATAGTCTGCGAACCTTGGTAAATAAAGGTTATATAATATAGCCTACATTTGTAATCAAATTAATTACATGATATGCTGACAAATTCATCTTTATGAATCGCATACATCAATATTTGCTGGGAAAAAGATATGATCTTATTGTGGCACATGGGTAGAGCACTGAATAGACATTCCAAAAGGTAGCTTTAGAAGTCAATATTTATTTTTTTATTTACATATGTTTTGTGTATATTTCATGGAGCCAAATGCGTGAGTACCTGGGTAATTTCACGTTGGAAAATATTTTGCAGAGTTTGATCATCCGCTTCCATTATGTTTGCAGCAGCAGCGTCGACCGGTTGAAATTGTGTCAAGGGGGGTGAAATGCGCTAATTGCGTCAATTGTTTAAACTGCTGTTATTAAACAATTGTTTCTGCTAAGTTTGGTTGAAGTTGAAGACTCAGACCAAGAAGTCGCAGCGACAAGCAGGTTTGCAGTTTAAGCGGTTTAATACGAATTCAGGTGCAGCCAGACTCTCAAGGCGGGAGAGCGAGACTGAACGAGGTCCCATCCTACACAAGGTTTATTTATACTTGAAAACATATGAACATTATACAATGGTGACCGATGAACGTTAGATAATGGTAACCTATGAACGTTAAACAGTGGTAACCTATGATGGTTAAACAGTGGTAATCTATGATTGTTAAACAGCGGTAGCCTATGAATGTTATATAATGGTGACCTATTTTACTACTAGGTATGATGAGATGCCAGTATACTGAAGAGTGCATAGACACACTAAATGAAAAATAGAAACAGATGTATCATTATTAGAATAGTATATACGAATATATAAGAAGTACTATATAAGAATATATTGTTATCCTATATAAAACCACCTATCAGCGTTATTTTTCATAAAATTAATTCATCTAGATTAACAAGTTCAATTTCCAGCCCTAATATATATTATTCTAATACTATTCAAATTCTATTCCTTACTATCATGCATCAGACAAAAATGGCTGCCCTTCCCGACACAGCACTGCAGCAGCATAAAACTGCAGCACTAACGTTACTGTCATTTCTATCTCCCCCCCATTAGGTCCGTGCTGGTGTCTGCTCCTCCAACCATTACCAGGAATGAGTGTAACCTTACCTGCAAGGATAATTGTCATTCATGTAAGCAATATGATATATGAAATGTAAACCCTAATTCCCCTGACACGGTGAGATTGCAGTTTAATTGGCTGCTGCTAAAAGTAAATATTGCAAGCCACTGTGGGGCTATTTCTACTGCTCTTCTGCATAAACAGACTGATCGCACAGTAGAACAGAGGCAGGTGGAAGTACGGATGATAACACAATACAACCTTTTGCAAATGTGTGCACGTTTCACAAGTGCTGGCCCCAAAATAATTCATATGGTTTTCACACAAATGCACACACACATACACACACACACACACACACATACACACACACACACACTTGCGCTCGCACACACACACACACACACAAACTCATACAAACAATACAGAACATAATATTCATACACGCACATGAATAGACTTGCGCACACACTTGCGCTTGCACACACACACACACACACACACACATCATCTGCACATACACTTTCTCTCTCTTGAAAACCCACAGCAGAGATCAATAACAGAAGTCTCCCAGAGTGTTACCGGATATCAATGGATCCAGCTAAAGAGGGATGGCTGCAGCCTCCTACATCTCTAACCCCCCCCCGCTCCACCCCCTGACAATTCACAAGGTCCAAATGTCAGCATCGTTCCTGGCCACTTTGGCCCGATATGAAGCCAGAGGTGGGGCAGCCGGGGTGCTGGTGTGAATGGTAAGAGGATGTAGCCTTCCTCTCATGGCCGCCAGAGCAGAGGTCGACCCAGGACACACAGACGCATCCTGGATACTAAACACCAGGAGAGTCCTGCATTGTGCCATTTGGAGAGAAAACATTGGATCTCTGTCAACTCCCTCCTCTCTCTCTCTCTCTCTGTCTCTCTCTCTCTCTCTCTCTCTCTCTCTCCTTCCTCATCCCATATTGCATTATTCACACCCCTGTTCTTACACATCGGTATGTGCATATGCTCAGGTGTACAGATACACACGCATGTATGTTGGTGTGCACATGCGCATGCACACACACACACATTGACATTTTCACAAGCTTACAAACACATTCACACACACACACACCCAACACTCATATTCTGAAATTAGCAGCCGACTGCAATTGCCTGGCATCCACACCTCATACCTGTACAGAAAACAGAAACTTAACAAGAAAAAGCAGGCCAGTAACTAAGTATATCAGGTTGGAATATGTATGAATCATACACTGCACATATGTCATCAAAAGACAAACATATTGAGTTCTGGAAGTTAGACATATGGAATATACATTTTAATATGCTCTATAGGTGTGATGGAGTATGAATGTAATATATATGCTCTCTAATAAAAATATGCTAGCAAGGTTATAACTCCCCCCCCCCCCACACACACACACACACACAAACATAATTTATGTTTGTTGTTTTTCGATAATTCGAAAAACATTGACTACTTCCTATCATAATGCAACATGTGTGAATTCCTTCTCCACCTTCAATCCCGAGCGCACCCCTCCACCCCCACCCCCCCAACAGGACCACATGCAGGTCAACACACGGCGGCGTGCCCCTAGGTATATTGGCGGTAGGAGGACTGGGGCCTAAGTGGCTGTTCCTGACAGCACACAACGGTGACTAAGTGGCCAAACATTCGCTATTGACCGCTTCCTCCCGGGCACCTGCCACACCGACAGACTGGGAAAAGAAAAATAAATAAAAAACGGCGACAGAGTTTCCGGCATTTACTTTCCTTTTCGTCCCCCTCCCCCGCTGTGTTGCTCACCCAGCAGTGTGCATGGTGAGTCACACTGGTGCTCGCCCCCCCCCCCCCCCCCCCCCCCCCCCCCCCCCCAAAAAAAAATAAAACACACAAACGTTAAAAGTAGGCGTCCGATGCCATGATGTAGCCCACTTGATCTTTTCAGCGTGCCTAAGTAGCATATCAGCTCATGGCCCGAGGGGAAATTTAGCTGATCTTGTACTGTGTGTGTGTGTGTGTGTACAGTAGTATGTGTGTATATGTGTATATGTGCATATGTGTTTGACTGCATGTGGGCCACAGGCCAATAAAAGATAAAGGAACAGAACAGGCAGAGATAATGGGGAGAAAAAAAGACGATGGAGAAGAAGAGTTGGGAGAGGGAAAGAGAGAGAGAGAGATAGAGAGATAAGTATGGAGCTTCAAAGACATGTATGTATGTGCATGTATGCGCAAATATGACTATATGCCTACGCTGTAAGAGAGAGAGAGAGAGAGAGAGAGAGAGAGACTGAGCTAGATAGCGAATACACTGTTAAAAAAAAAAATATTTTACAGTTTTTTGCATTGCAGCAATATACAATATAGATGGGCTGCACTCCTCCTCCTCCAGACCATACCAGCTGTATGCGCTGTCTGAAGGGTGTTTGACTGCTAGGTGGCGGTACAACATGGGGGGGGGGGATAAATCGGTCATATCTGTTCCAATAATCGGATTACTTTAATTCAATTGACACTGGTAATCAAGGGTCTTTAGAGAAGGGGCAGGGTGGGGGTGCTTTTGGCTGGGTTGAAAGGTAATTGAGAACAAATTGATTTTCCTCACCTTATGCTACACTCTGTTAAGCGTCCACCATTTTGCGGTGGCCTTCGAGGAAATCCAGTCGGTTGGGAAATGAGGGGGGAATCCACACCGTCTTCCCCTCCCCGTACCTGCTATCCTCAGTGGACACATTGTTAATGGCAGTGCATCAGATGTCATCAAGATTTGACAAGTAGACGAACGGACGGATCAACATTGAAAGCTTCCGCGGCAGATGGATGCCAGTACAGAAGTAGCAAAGCACATCCCTTTATTTGTGCCTTCATGCACCAATAATGCTGACGTTACTCAGTTCCTCTTCATTCAAGTGTGCACCTTACTTTTTCCAACTCTATGGTGTTGTAATGTTTAGATATTGTACCTGAGCTGTGCCTTGGCCTTGGCCAGTGCAAAATAAAGTGGTATTGTGAGTGTTAAACAAACATTTCCTTGTGAACATACAGAATGGTTCAGCTCAATTCAGTACTCGGAGAAAGAAAGAACCCCCCCCTTGGTTCCCCCCTTACACATTTCAACCTATTAGTCAGACAGGAAGCGCCCATTGACCTTCACGCTTGTGTATTTTATGGTCTGTCTATTGTTGCTGTTTGCCGTCCTATGTGTAGTATATCCTGTGGAGGACTTGTATTTACAGGTAACACTCGTATAGTCCCTCCCATAGTCTCTCTCTCTCCCTCTCTCTCTGTGAGCCACACAGGCCGTCATTTGCCACCTCTTCATCATCCATCTCCTCCCAGAGTATACCTTAACAGGTGACCTGGAGATAAATCACATGGAGGAGGTTGGGGAGGGATTGCTGATCTCTCCAAGGATGGAATTAGATGGGTATATACCTGCCTGCCTCATGAAATATGAATGGGTCCAGGTTTATTCAAATAGGTCTAAGCCCGGGGTTTACACCTGACAA
>JAOPHQ010003156.1:0-40000 GCA_030340625.1 Merluccius polli | reverse complement strand
AGTGTTTGGAGACTGTGCATCCAAAAACAGAGCTTTCCAACATTTGGTTATAATGTTCATTACAATGTTCATGATGTTCATGCCTTTTCAGAGCCCAAAGATTGATCTTCTACAATCACCACCCCTTTGCCCGGCATATGCACCCCACCAACAGAAAAGTCGAGCACTGCATAACCCAAATATGGAATGTTTAAACCATTAGCTGCCTTCAAGGTGAGCCAGTGCAGGTCAACTTTGTCTTGTCTATGTATGTGGCACAGCCATTTCTGAAATAAGGATTCACTAAATAAAGTTACATGAGAGCCAGTGGCCAACATGCAAAGTACTTTGATGCCCTCAATTTCTACTTCAACCCCAGGGCATGTTCCAATAAAATCTGCATTCTGTAACCGTTCTCCACTTCCCCCTTTCCCAGCTGGGGTAACTAGTTTAAAGGGTGCCTGCGTGGGGCAGTAGCATTGTACATGTCCCGGGTGACCACATGCATGACAGATGGGGCCAATCTCAGGACCAGAGCAGAGTAGAGTAGAGTGGGGTCGAGGTGAGCATCGAGACGTAGTTTCCGGGGAAGAGAGTAGCTGCAGGTAAGCTGCACCTTTCCTCTTTTATAGGGCCACTGGTGAACAGGAACAAATCGCCTTGTAGATTTCATTAAGGGCAGAGAGCGACGGTGGCCCGGGAGACCGAACACTGGCAGCCAAAAATAGTCGATACAAGAGCATCTATAACACCACAACAAAAGACCAATAGCAACTGTAAAAGTTCATATATTATTCACAGCACATTTTCGATTTAAAACCGCTGCAACAATAGGTAAATAAAACAGGTAAATAAAACATGTTAAAAAGCATCCTATGTTCTGTTCACTCTGTGCCACGTTGTTCCATGTCCATGTTAAGTCAAAAACACAAACAAGCAACGGTGGGGTCCTTTTTTTAATCAAGTTTGGTAGCAACATTTAACAACAAAAAAAGTACAATCTAGTTTGCGATCTTGCTAAGCTACGCTAATCGCAAACTCGTTTTCACAGTCCGACACAAAATATAAGGGTGCGGGTGAAACAGGTGAACTTAATTGAGAGCTAAAGAGAATGAACGGACTGCGATTGGCTGCGAGCAAGAAGCTTGAGAAGAGAATAGGGATTAATCATCTGAAGATAATTAAACCACTCATGGCCATTTCTTGTTTTTTACATGTGGGTTGTGTACAATCCAGTTAAAAAAATGTTTTTCACTGAATTCGCTCATTCCATAACAAACAACGGTCTCTGGTACTGGCAGGTTTCAACCCAAAAGCACGACAATGAGAATATAATTGCAATGAAAGTTCAGTTTACTTTGTAAACTGGCAAGGTGAAAAATGAAAATAACTAATAGTGAGGGGAATACTGTGACACTGTATATGTTTCCATATTTGGTGCCAATTTTGTTCATGTATAAGTCAACAAAAGTCATCAAGATATTGTTGAGTGTTCCTCTTGTGTTATTGAACTTCACACTCTCTTAGCATTCTGCACTATGGGGTAGTTAGCTTGAGGTTTGATTGTTACCATCAACTCGGGAGAGACCCAAAAAACATTTATTGTTAGAATTTTTGGGGAATGAGGATGGATGAGAGGAAAATTAAGGAAGAGGGGTAAGGGGAGGCTGACGACTGGTGAAGCGCGGCAGAGCAGAGAGTGTGGTTGTAGAAGCTAGCTGTGAAACTAGTGACCGGCAGACTGGACTGCTGAATGGCAGGCAGGGAGATGAACAGGCAGGCAAGCAATGATCCACAATGGCTGAAACTCTCTCTCTCTCTCTCTCTCTCTCGCTCTCTCTCTCTCTCGCTCTCTCTCTCTACTGTATGTCAGTTCAAAGTTTATTTGTTATACCTGCATTGCAACCGGTTTAATTTAGAGTTGACCTTGGGAAGAAGATGAAAGAAATAAAAAGTTAATTGGGGAATTGTAAGTGCTTCTTGGTTCCTCGGACGGAACCATTGCTGCAAATCATTTGGCAGGATAATAATATCAATAAACATCTTAACTACCAATGGAGAACTGGCTTGGACTTCAGATAGTGAGGCTTTTTCAGACCCTGAATTTCTAATTGGTAGTTTTGTTTTGCAGTAAGATGATTGTGAACATGGGCCTGCTTGATCATTTAAAACTTGTTCTGATTAAATCTATGGTTACAATAGCTGTGTTAGCTGTGTTTTCATTTAACTGCTGTAGAAAACAAGCATTTTCAGTTTAATTACATTAAAGGATATACAAATACATTTCCGACCTCTGTTTTTCAAACGATTTGATAAAATGTTCATGCACATATTTTAAGCATGTTTTGTGGGGGGTGGGAGTATATTAAAATGGGGAATATTTATGCGCAACACAATCTTTGAAGTTATTCCAGCAACACACCAGGGGAGCCAGAGCACATGGTCAAACAAACAGAGCACAGAAGAACTCTGCAATTACGGTGCTAGTTTTTCTCTTTAAATGGCTGCCTGCAACTCCTGTTATTCTTTATGCTCTGCATCCAAAGGGCCACGGCGCCGATGATAGATACCTGCATTAACATTGCACATCTTGGCGTGGTTTTCGATTGATCATTTCTGCGCGCCACTCACACGCTTGTAAAAATAAACAAATGTGTGGCTCATGCTGCCTGCGAAAGAGAGAGAGAGGCAGAGAGAGAGCAATGAATATTTGATTGAGTTGGCGTTCAAAATGCAGATGGCCGTGGCCTTTGCCCCTTGACTTTCTGTTGAGGGGATTGAGGCGAGGGGTTATGTGAGGTTGGGCGGGAGCGGGGTCAAGGGAGACTGCTGATTGTGTACTATGCCGGGCTTAGCATGATGCGATGGGCTTTAGTACGTGGTTGACATGTCTGCAGGGAGCAGCCGTAACCAAACGTAGCCTACTGGAGCGCTTTGCACGGCAAGGTCACTGAAACGCCTTCACAGTGGAGGAGGCCAAGGAGCTGATGCTGCTGAGACCTGGTGTGCTTATCAGTGGGCTGGAGCCTGTAGCTTCATCGCAGCACTTTGATTTATGCCTTCTAAAACGCCCTTGTCCGAAAAAAATAAAACAAGAAGTTGTTTTGTTTAAGTGGGTGTTTTAGGTTTCCTCTATTCCAAGATGGATGATAGCCTACGATTTGGGCTTGTATTGTGTTACGATAGAATAACTCAAGTACGTCTTGTATTGTTGCATCCTGAATCAATAGTGTTACGAGAAACAACGCCCACAATCCTAAATAGTATTAATGCTCTCATTTCAATGCAGATTATGATTGTTAATCCTCACTTCTTTCCTGACAAACCGGAGGTGATCCAGGGAATTATACAAATGAAAAAAATAAATCATGAACACTCCCACAGGGGAAACAAGGAACTCCATCCCTCATTGTTATGTTTGTGCAGATTATTGCGAATGGCTTTCTGGCAACGGCATCTCGGGATTATCATATTTCACAGTGTGTGCCAATAAATTGTGTAATATGTAAATATGTGCCATTGCTTAATGACAGTGAGGTATTTCCATGTAATCAGCAGCTTGAAGAGACTTGCAGAGCCTTGTCTGCATTGTGTCACAGAGACAATATGAGAACAAAAGACACAGGGCTTCCTGTACCTCACTCAGAAGCGAAGCAATCTCAGAGAGCGCGAGCGAGTGGGGGGGAGAAAAAAAACATTATTATTAACGTCCCCCGCTTCTGCGCTTGTTGTTTTGTTGTTTTGTATTTTTTCCTCCATTTTGTATGCATGAGGCAGTGGAATGATTTCTTTTGGGGGGGGGGGATGGCGGTTGGGTTTTTTGATGTCAGTAGTTAGCCCTATTACAAAACATGCTGAATGAGAGTAAGGCAACGATGAATAATTGATTTGCATCTATACTAACTTATAAATAGCAAAGCTGCTTATAATTCAAATTGATACTTTTTACCAGCCAGACACTCCTCTGTGGTAAATACAGAGGACAGGCAGCACACAACAGGTGAATTGTCTATTCCCAGGTGTTTTTGATTTGTTTTGCTCACCGAATGTAATCAGGAGGCTCTGACTTCATTATTGATTATTCTTCATGTGTTCCACTTTCACAGTGACAACGTGGTGTGGTTGGAAACAACACCTAAAACTCTCAGGTAAATGACAGACAGCCCAAAAAAACATTTTGTTTTTTAAATTAAAGATATCTTGACAGATCGAGGAACTTATGTACATCAATTATATCATGAAATAACCATGTGTAGTAAATTGCTTTGTTGTTGATTTTCTTTCTTCTTTTTAGCAGCTAGTGCAACGAAGACAGCAACTTGATTTGATTCATCTGCTCTCTGGAGAAGGTTAATGCTACAGACATTAAACTCTTCCCTTAACTGTTTGGGGTAAAAATGAAACGGCGGCAAGATGTACAGCACAATAAACCTGGCAGGCAAACTGTACGAGTAAACCTTGAAAGTGAGGTTGTAAAGGCTCGGCAGTGTGTCCGTACTGAGATCAAAGTAGCGGGTGCTTTAATGTGAATACGACATGAAGCAAAAGGCAAGGCTCATGTTCAAGTGTTACATGGATACACAAAATAAAAAATGCCTCCAAGTACAGCAGCAGCACTGTGTGTGTACAAGAGGAGAGTCCTATTAAAATACAGCCGTTCAGGGCCATGCTTCTGCATGGGTGAATGTACATGGGCTGGGGGAGTGGGAGGGTGGTATGGGGTAGGGTGGGGTGGGGGGGGGTGGGTGATGTAGAGAGAGGTCAGGAGTTTGACTTTCGATTTGTCTCTGTCCGTTTTCCTCTTCAGATGTCGGAGGGGTGTAATGGATGTAATTTGTTCTGCCAGCAACTTGTTCAAGTCCCCAAGGATGTGGGCAATAAGGAGGAGGAGGGCAAGAATATAGATACAGATAAAACCGTATCCATGCGTGTGCTGTTCAGAAATCAAAATAAGGGGGGGGGGGGGGGGGGCCTTGTATATGAAAACTACTTCATGAGAACGAAGGGAAGTCTTCAGTAGTGCGCCACGTTAATCTCAGTTCACCGCCCTCTGACACCGTCCTCGAATGCATCTTCTTCGCATAACGTGAACCAGAAAGACTCACGTCATGTGAGATCCTACGGGGGTTTTCACTGTGCTTGTTAGGGCCACATCCTCACTGAGAACATGTCAGGACCTCAAACACTTTGCCAGTTACATCTCCAGGCTGCTTTGGCTTCCCGAGACGTGAGGAAGAAGCAAAGTACTGTGTATAAAAAAATACTTTTTTTTTTCTTTTTTCATATATCCCACTGCCTTTAATCTGGTAATTGAAAAGGATCCCTAACCTCCAGTAATGCTCAGATGAGGCGGAGAAAAAAAAAAAAAAAAGAAGAAGAAGAAGCAATAGAAAAATCACAGGATTAACATTCATTAGCAGCTGTGTGCTTACCAGGAGATACTTATTGGGTTTTAGACAGCTTCCTTGTGCGTGAAGACAAAGTTCCCCTCCTCCCCTGTGAAAGTATGGGAGGAGAAGTGGTGCCGGGTAGAGAGTGTGTTACGATATATATATATGTTCAATATTCTGCTCAGTAATGGAGGATTAGCCGGACAGAACGGTACCTTTGGCACTCTTCAATTATTGTCCCTTTACACGAGTCGAGATGACCTCTCCCGATGAAAACTCAGCCAATCGGGTTCTTCCAGGGTCAGGCTCTGCCATGTGTGTGTGTGTGTGTGTGTGTGTGTGTGTGCGTGCGTGTGCTCAAATAGCCCTGGCCAAGTCATGTGTATTCTAGTAACGTCCGCCTCTACTTAATTCGATCAGGGATTCACAGCTTCTGCTAAATGTTCATGTCAGCTTCCGTGCAGGTGGCCCTGGGCCCCTGGGATCCCTGGCCCGTGTCCCTGACAACATATATAGTTGCTGCGCACACACACACACCTTCTAGGTCCCAGCATTAAACATTGATTATATGGCTGTTTACATTTTCTGCTTGTGAATTGATATTAGGACCACTTTAAGGTCCCGTTAGGAATATACTTCACTGACTTCAAACACAATAAGCCATCAGCCCTTCGTCAGAGTGGCTGATGGAAGATAGCTGGCTATGCCCTATTTCTTTCAAAAACATTTCTGTAGGAAAACATTTCTATAGGAAGGAAAGACGTGTGCTGTTGTTGAGACACCTTTCAAATGCATTCATGTATTTTAAAAAATACATATGTTTTAACATATCGTCATAATAAACATGAACGTGCAAATATATGGGAACAAATTGAAGCACATTTATTTATTTATTTTTCCTTTTTTTCCACTCAAGCTAAACGTGCAATTTGGTGCTCTCAGAGGGTGAATGGTGGTGGTAATGGCCTACAGGAAGCTGTGCCCAGCGTGGCCTGGCTGGTATTGCCAGCGTAAGGTGCCAGATTGCTTCATGTGACCACGTTAATCCCCAACCTAATCACTCCCTATTAGCTGCCACAGGACAGAGACAGAGTAAAAGAGAAATCGTGGTGGTGGGGGGGGAGGGGATTACACCCCCCCCCCCTTTTTTATATGTGACAAGTGTTAACTGCTTTCAAGCCTTTGTTAGCCCCGGATTCTTATTTTACTTTTGAATCCTGGGTCCCTATTAGTGTGGGATTTAAACAAAGGTTATTCACAAAGCAATAGATCCCTTTGTAAGCTCTGCTGTGTTAAAGGCAGAAAAATAATCATTGGACCAGTGTGTGTGTGTGTGTGTGTGTGTGTGTGTGTCCTTGACACTACTAAAACTAAACCATGAAATTCCAACACTCCTATCTCAGTAGTGACGTAGGCCATGAGGACGCTGCAGTGTTAGCGGCTTAGTTGCAGATCATGAGGTTGACGGAAATATTGTACCGTAATTTAGCACATGATCGCAGCAGATTAGCTGCTGATGTGCATTAATTTCCATGGTGGTTTGCCGATGATAATGACTTGGTGTATCAGGGCTTAGAGAAGCATGCAAATGACTGCGGTTGGTTACAGAACTGAGGAGTCACGTTAGACGATACTGGTGTTGTGCTGTTTGTCATTCACGCATTTTGGATGTGTTTTAACCAGGTACCAATTGGAATCCAAATCATATCCATGAAATCTCATAATGGAGGATAACAAATATGGTTAAATAATCATGAAAGCAAAAGAATGACAAAGCTTTGTATCAGATGCAATACCGTTTAAATTCAATCTCGCAGAAGTGGCGGACTTGAATTTGAAATATGTTATTATCTCCAGCTACATTTTCAATGGTTTGGTAATCGAAGACCTGCAGATGTATGTCAATGGATGAGGTAATAGCACTGTGCATATCTCTTGAACAGCTATATATGATGTGGCTCCATGATACTCGTCTGGAATAAGCAGTGCTTGACACATTATTTTGTAATAATTGCAGAACTGTTATGTCACTTGTGATTGACAAATTATTTAAATGTAAATATTCTAGAGGAAAGGATGTCAGACACTAGGGTCAGGATAATAAGCACACACACACACACACACACACACACAAACACATTTGAGATAAACACAGATAGTTGAGATAGCCTGATATTTCCACTTTGATTAATGGTCGTAATATGTTGTGCAGAGTACATATGTTGTGTATAGTGCTCTTCTTTTCTTTGCTTTTTAAAAAATAATTGACACTTAAACAATAAACAAGTTATATCTAACAAATGATACCAAACAAAATAACACAGACTGATGCTTTTACATATCTTAGCCTGCCGTTATCCTTAGCCGTTATCCAACATATGGATCACATCCATGAAATGGGCAATAATATTAAAAAAGCATTTTTATAACACTAACTTCTATGAAGTATTGCTAGTATTATCATATATTTTTCTCTTGTGAAAGTGAAGCAAGTCGTGTCCTCATTGTGTGAGAGAGGGAGACTTACATCTGACTTGCCCTTCTCCATTGTAGGAGATCTGGGCTTCCGGCTAGCAAGGCCAACAGCACATTGCTGGAGTGGTGTAATATAGACACTACATAAACACAATAGTTGGACAATAGTGAAATCTCAGTTAAATGTGTAGACAGGTGTATTGTTTAGCGTGTCTTGAAAACATCTCGAGCACACATCTTGAGGTCTGGTCTGCTAATTCTGTCTACGGTCACTTCAGCTATACTGGCCAAGTACTGTTTAAGTATTAGAGCCACATCAGTTGAATATAAGCATTTTGTGTGAACACAACACTCAACAGACATGTCCAGACAAGCTCTTGTATTGAGTGCTTAGTCACAAGCACACTTGGATGTCTGCACATTCAAAGCGCCGTGAGATGAAAGCGCCTGCACAAGGCTACATAAACAATATGTCGTTAACCTAAGAGATAAATACATGTGCCCTAATGCTGGGCACACCTTTTTAATATATACTTATTTAAATACCAGTTATGTTGTGCAATGAATGATGTAGCCAAAAAGGGAACATTTGGTGGTGGAAAGCCTTATGTTCAGCAGTGGGTCTTAGATTTAATTATATTTAGTCAACGTGGGCCTGTAGCAGCATTGATGATAGACACATACATTTCACACATCAAGTAAAAAATAACTAAAATAACTCATGAAAATCATTGTTAGTATGGGCAATTTATCTTAATCTTGAACCAAAACTATTACTTTTGTCGCTGTTCCTGATGCTTCATATTCATTCTCTCCTTGCTTGGCCCCTGATGGATCTCCACACAGCGAACAAGACTTATCAGCCTCCTCCTTGTTTCTCTGGGCCGGGGCTGTCGACCGGCAGGTTAATGAATAATAATAAATAATAACACACTAATGATTATGTTTGGAGGGCCTGGCGACGGCGTGACAGCCACTCGGTCAAAGCGGTTCTGCGACACCTGAGCTTTGCCCGAGAGAGACTAAGAGAGAGAGAGAGAGAGAGAGAATTGGAAAGGCATTACGCTCTTTTATCTTCAGCAGCATCGAGGGTCCTTGAGCCAATTGGATTGTGCCGAAGACATTATACACAATTGATTGGCGGCACTCTCTTGAGTGAGTGCAGCCAGGGATGTGTGTGCATGACAAGAGTATTACCTCTTCAGATTGGCCGGCTGCACAGAGTAGCAGGGAGGGTTGAGGTTTTTTTTGTTGGGGTGGTGATGATTATGAATGCATCGAAGCAATCTCTCTTGGAAGAGTCCACGGAGGAGCATATGACATGTACTCAAGATTCAAGAAGTATTTGAGATTTTGAAGGGAAAATAATGGGACGGCGAGGTCTGACCTTGATGTGATAAAAGTTATTAGGAGCACATTTTTACATGTGTCTTTGAGCCCAATGTGCACAGAGTCTGAATTTTGATTCATATTTGCAGTGCGACCCAATAAAGAAATAGAATCATATGGGTCTACCTTTTCCTTTTCACTCACTTTGAAAAAGATTCAATTCTATTCAAGTCTATTTTCGACATGACAAATGTAACATTATTTTGGGTCTGTCCTACAGACAGACCCACACAGCCTGACTGACAGGCTGTGTGCTTTGGGCTTTAAATACCAGCAAATCAGCTCTGTGACACACAATCACCATAATACTATAACATGAGCCACAGGTGGAGCAGAAGTTGTCAGAGTATTTCAGAAATGTAGCAATATAAAATAAACAAGCGATTACCACAACATTTTCAGAATTTCCCAAACACAGCTTGTGCTGTGTTCCTTCTCAGGGAACACAGCAGAAAAGATTAATTTCTACAAAGAAAGGAGTCAACGAGTTCGGGAATGTGGCACTTCTAACGTTGTGCGCTCAACGAAAAGCCCAACCGTGAGCCATTCATTTACAACCCACAGCTGCTGCCGTTTGTTGACATTGACTATTCTATTAATCGATGGTATGCAGTTTGGCTCTGAGCCCGGATTAGTTGCGAAGGTCTGCGTCAATGGCCGCCAATTTCCTCAAATGGCTACACCTGCTGTCGCTGAGCAGGTTTGGACATACGGCCAATTACCCTACTTCTACTCATAAGTAGTGAGAAAAAAACGAAACCAAACATTGGGCTGCCTCGTAGAACGGTTCCACTGTGTCATTTGGCAACCTGGTCGAGCGTGTCGCATCTGTTTACCTTCCATCCTTATTTTGACATAAAATAAAATAAAATAACCCCCGTTTATTTTTTGTCCTCCCTGCCTCAGAAGGCCTCGGAATAATTGTATCCCCACGGTGTATGAAACAGAGAAGAGCACATAGAGCGACGCAATTCTGATTATTAGTATTATTATTCTTCCCAAGCTGTCCATATTCAACACTGCGAATACCGCTCCCTCGCAGACGACAACTTCCAGACTCTGGAATTGGGATTGGAAGTCATAATTGCATTCGATCTCAGAAACATGAAAATTAAATTACTTCGACATTGGATTGCTTCCAAAGAAGGATGAAAAAATATAATACAACCTCGAACCCCTTCTTAAAGGGTTTGACAATGTTGGGAATGGCGGTTGGGGGAAGGAGGAAGAAGTTCTGGCAGTTCTGGCAATACTTCAGCAGAATCCTCTCCAGCAGGACGTTGGATGAATGGCTTCTTAAATTATCTACTAGTGCAACGGTAAGTGTCCACACAGCAGAGCGCTAGCCACTGCACGTTTGACGAGGGTGCAAGAAAAAAAAAAAGGTTTAAGAAGCCCCACCGCATTGCTTCTGTGGTAAAGCACAAGATGGCCATGTGCTTAATGTGTTAGTAATCTTTCCTGAGCAGAGGAGATAAATAGTGGCACCTAAGTACACAACTTATATTCTTTGCCTGGATGTAATATATTTTTAAAAAGTTCCAAAGTTGTATGTGACTTTGAGCAAACACATAAGCTCATACCAATTTGAATCTTGAAAATGAAATAAAAATGTTTAATAAGGGAGATATGTAATATGGGCTCATGTCTTATGGGCTTATGTCTCACATGGACATACAGCATGTGGCTTATGGTGCCATGCCCACACACATTTTGTTAAAAATATCAGTGCTTAATACATTTACATTAATAAATAAATTCATGAAACTCAGGAACATCTATAACAGTATGACGTGTTGAATATTCTGCTTTCTATCTAGAGCTACAGAAGTTAAAAAGCTGTGATCCCATGTAGATCCTTTATTTATTTATTAATGTATGTATTTATTTATTTATTTTTTACATTGTGTGACATCAGCCAAGACTATTGTCAACCAATACATTGGTGGCCAGGAACTCTGCCATAACATAAGCAGATTATAGCCATGTCTCCATTTCCTGTTACCGGCTCCACCATTTAACTTAGGGATTATACCAGATCGACTTAGGGAAAGTGGAATTTCAGTTACTGTGTGCTTTGAGTTCTTCAAACATGTGGAATATAATTTTTGTCATGACTTTTGCCTTCAGAAATATCCCATGATTACTTTTTTTTAATTACAATGCATGAAATGATTTATGGTTTATGGCAAACCTGCAGTGAGGTATCTCTGGAGACGAGTACTAAAAATATATAAATATAAATACAGATATAAAAAAAATATATAAAAGCTGGGAAGAAATGCCTGTTAAAGCCCCCAGGTTATTTTATTTTGCATGCAACTACTATCTGCCACACAATAATTGTTCATATTCCCTTCCACCATAGCAAACACACACACACACACACACACACACACATTTTTGCCGCCTCAAATCCCCCTTTCTGCTGTTATCAGTTGCTCTCTACCTAACCTGTTGTACTGAGAATACGGTGTCACCAGCTCCAGAGCTAACCTCGGGGGTGGATATGTGATATCGGCGCCACCTCCAACCTCTGAACATCTGTTTCCTCTCGGCGTGTGGAGAACTGAACCGGCTAATAGCGACATCTCCAGGAACTATAAGGGTGGTGATGAGGAAGGCAGGTGCGAGACGCTCACGGGTGTGTGTGTGTGTGTGTGTGTGCGTGTGTGGTGGTGGTGGTGGGGGGAAGGTCTGTATGCCTTCCGTGCATAACATAGCTCAATTTGTTCGATCGAGTCATGCTCAGAAACTGGGAAAATAATAATTCCTGTAGCAAACAATAATACAAGTCAAATTTGTGTAGCTTCATCAACACATCTATTAGATGAAGAAGAATACAGATTAGGATCTGAGATTAACAAAATGGATCACAGGCTGACAACATATGTCTGACTGCGATGTCTCAATAAATTAGCAGCAGGACGTGATACATACACACTACATAAGGTGGAGTGCATATATCCCTTGAGTAATGAAATTAGGTGACTTATAGACAAAGTCATTCTCATATGAGCCAGGATTATCTAGTGGCTGGGGAGGTACTTGGTTCGATCCCCATGTCCGCAACCTACCTGTAGGCCTTCTTGAAGGAAACCAAGCCCTAAAACAACTTATTTTAGATGAAAAGTGATGTAGTGGGTTATATAGTAGTGATATGGATTGACCCTGGTCCAAATCTTCACTTAAATAAGTTACTTGTTACTGGCAGTTTTTGGTTACCAGGTAATGTCAATCAAGCGCTCTGGCTACATCCCCCCAAATCTGGTATTAGCGCATGGGGACAGTGAAACCCTGAACAACGATATAGCCACGTCTCAAAAAGAAAAAGTGTCTACAAGAAGTGCGACAGAAGGCACCTTTCTTATTTTGACAGTGGGCGAGGGCTAGCTCAAGGGTGTTTGGTTTTCCGTTAAGCAAGCTGCTGCCTACTCCTTAATGACATACATTCAAATTCACTGTACGTAAAAAGGCACCTGTGTTTGCCATTCGGCAGGCAGCAACATTCTCTACTAATATAGGTACTGCTCTAGTTTTCAGGGAACTGATGAATTAGTAGCAGGAAAACTATTTAGGTTACTCATTCATCTTCCCTGATATTGAAATATGGCCATGGTCCAGCCCCTCTAAACCCTCTCTAAACCTTTGTGTGGGTGATCATGGTTGTGGAGGGGACTGTGGTGAGGTTTACCGTGGTACTTTCACTTATGCTACACACAGAGCATCTAAATGAAGGTGGTGTCTAAAGAACTACTCATTTGCTAATCCTTTATTTGCCCGAGAGGTGGCAGATGTGATATGACAAATTCAAATTTCTCATTTACTCACTTACTCATTTAGCATCTGTGATTAACATTTTGTGCGTATTCAACTGTAATACCCGATGAAATGTTAAACACTGCGAGTCCATTTCAAGCCTTTGCTGTCATAAGTCATAAGTGAGATTACTATTATGACACCAACATTTCCAACCGCCACTTCCATCTACTCGCTTAAGACATTTTTGTCTTTTAGTAGTCCATTATGTCTAACAGCTTTTTGTTCCTGCTATTTACTTACCTCTCCAGAGAAGGTGAGAAGTACTTCTGTCTGAAAGTGAGCGAGCACGCGGGCCTGTATTACCAGTGGGATATTACCAGCCAGACTCCAGAGTCCAATACCCCAATCCAATCCGCATTCAATGCCATCCGGCCAATGAAGGGAAAAAGGAGCCTTACGCGGTGTAATTTGTATGACCACAAAATGACACAGTCCTCCAGGCTCCTAAAGGTCATCCTCCTGCAGCAACCTGTCGCATTAAGCGTCACCACCAGCAGCCACGCCCACCCAATCTCCATCGACCTGTTGATACCGACGGTGAATGCGCCATTAAATCCCCTTCCCGCGGACAACACCCTGCTCCCCTCACAGAGCGGAGATAAGGAACGGGATGAATGAATGAATGAATTGGGCTGGATGATGTAACGGCTCCGCCGGAGGAACACCATGAGAAGGTCACGTCGCCCATTGACTAAAGGCGGGCGGTAATGACTGCCATGTGTCTTGTCCCGGACAATGGAAAGTGACGACGAGTGGAACATCATGCTGCCATTATGCCCCCGGATCTGGGGTGGTGGTGGTGGGGGGCGAAAAGCAGGATGAATGGGCGACTCACCTACGCCCGTGAAGTCATAGGAGAAGGGGAGAAGAAAAAATATTTCGATTTGGCCTCCGTGGCAAATCTCCACTTCAGATGAAATAGTTAAGAAATGAAAAGCTGTTGCTGCTGGCTGCTGTTTTGCGTGCATTTCAAATGAATACGTAATGCGAGAAATACATAGCCTATGTAACGATATGAGATGCCTTGTTTCAGAGATCATAGGGAAACAGACCAAAGAACGAAAAATAGTCAGCATGATAATAATGCTATAAGTAATAAAGCAACAGGGCCGGATGGGTTTGACTCACACATGGTGTTGGGTATTGTTGTGGTCCGTAGTACAGCCATTGGCGCAGAGGAGGATAATAGCAGGCGTGTTTCTTTGCAACAATAGTTGTCCTTGATGACATCATATGAGAGAGAATGATTCGCACAGGAGAGAAGGAAGGCTTGCCTGCTGTGCAAGGATACTGCTGTGTTCATGATGTGTTAAATGGTTCAGCCGTTGCATAAAGAAGAAGGGTTTTGGACTGAAGAAAATACATCGTCGTCTATAATGCTGTAGGCCTACATGTACTAAACAGCATCAGGCATAGTAAGGCATATCAACATAAATATTGCTTTATATATAACTATTTGTCATATCTGCAAAAGAATACTATTGAATATGTTCAATAATGCTCAACATTTTTCTTTTCCCCCTCCAAGGTCTTACGGGAAACTCAACAATGTATTTCTACACACTTCACCACAGATGCATTTTCTTTAAATGCCAATACTAAAAGCCATCTCCCTGTAAAAAAAACCTGTAGTAAAGTACGCTTCACAAATACAAATATGACATGCATTCATCTTTATTCCAAAAGCACATATTGATTTGTGTATCAAATGGATTGTGAAATCAAAATGAAGCCCAGTAGCATTCATTAGCATCCATTATGGAGTCTGTCAAGGTTAGGTACTTATGGAAACCCTGATAGGCAACATACAAAAATAATAATTTGAAGAAAAAGTTGGAAGTAGGCCTACATGATGAATTGATTACAAAAAAAAGTTTGTTGAGATCAATTCATGGAGTAATTCATTACGATGAAACAGCACAATTCCTTACGTGGCTGAAGTGGGTCTCCTTCAGGGTCAGTTTCACCGTCAGTTTAACCGTCCTGAGACAGGACGGTGAAAACCTCTGGATCATCGAAATCATCTGGTCTGGATCAACCTGCTGTGTCCCATATCAAATGGCCTATGGGCGGATTGATTGTCAGTGAGGCTCATTGGCTGTGTGCAGGAGCTTTATTTATATCTTTAGGCCTATATGTCTCCTTTTGCCAAGTGGAGGCATTGTCATTGGTTATGAAGCTATATCCTATAGCAGTGGTTTTCAAAGTGGGGGCCGCCAGGGGGCGATAGGGGGGCCTCAGTTCTAGTCTGGATTTAAAGTCATAGGAGGAGCTGATTGAGATGACAAACTCAGGGGATTTAAAACTGACCTTTGAGGCTCTTCCCCTGTCTAACTACTGGCTACATGACAAGAAAGGACTATCCCACCTTGGCTGACAGGGCACTGAAATGCCTTCTCCCTTTTGCAACATCCTACTTGTGTGAGTCTGTCTTTTCCACTTTAAAAGTGCTTAAAACAAAACATAGAGCACGTCTACACGTGGACAATGACATGTGTAGGGAACTGACAGACATTAAGCCCAGGCTTGACAAACTGTGTAGGAGCCACCAAGCCCATCCCTCCCACTAGTGTAATCTCTGTCTGTCACTCCCAGACACACACACACACACACACACACACGAGAGGTTTGATTTATTTTGTTCTGTTCTTATCTGTCAACAGTTTGTTGAAAAGTTTATTATTCATTGGGAATATACTGTATATTCTGTATTCTGTATGTGCTGAAAAGATGTTTGTTAATAATTTTCTTATGCTAAACAAATGTAATAATTATTGAATAGTAAATAAAAGTAAGAAAATACATTCTAAAAGTTGATGTTTATTTACATATTTTGTAGCATTGTCGGTGGGTTTGGGGGTCCCCGGCCAGAAGCTAATGCTGTTTGGGGGGCCTTGGCATGGAAAAGTTTGGGAACCCCTGTCCTATAGGGTTGACCCAATCTGATTTGTAAACAAGCAACCACATGGACAAGTGCTAAGCAATCTTCATTGGTGGTGATAGGCCTTATAAATACATAGAAGAGATATTCATACTTTCATACTTTTTTTTGCGCTGTACTGCACATTGGGGGGTTAGTTGTGCGCTCTACGTGTTAGATCGAAGGGGAGAATGGGTCTTGTGCAGGCTGAGTGGGTAGGCCTACATGGATGTGTGTGATGCACAGTGCATGGATGGCTAATAATAAATAGACACAATTAGAATGTGTGTATGTGTGTGTGTGTGAGATAATTTGCTTAGCGTACAACTCATCCACATCCTTCGTGCTATAACCACACATAAACAAAGACCTGCTGATATCCTTTGTGTGTTTCTTTTTGAAAATATTATATTTGACGTTTGTTCAGTTCAGCCAAGGCTGTATTCAATGTTCCAGGATGAGGAAAAGTATCTATAAAGGCCGACCAATATATAAATATTACAGATCACGTCTGCCTCTGCTTGGCAAAAGGAGACAAACAACCATAGAAATAAAGCCGCATACAGTCTATGAGCCTCACCGACAATCGACACGCCCATAGGCCGTTTGATACGGGACACAGTTTGATCCAGACCAGATGATTTCTATGATCCAGAGGTTTTCACCGTCCTGTCTCAGGGGTCGTCCATGTGTTCTGTTGAGGAGACGTAAGGAAATGCTGTTTTAACCTAAATTAATTCCTCCATGAATTGAGATGTCCGAACGACTTTGTGAAAAGTTGTACAAAGTGTTTTTTGTAATCAATTCATCATGTAGACCTATAGGGG
Source organism: Merluccius polli (assembly GCA_030340625.1). Classification (NCBI taxonomy): domain Eukaryota; kingdom Metazoa; phylum Chordata; class Actinopteri; order Gadiformes; family Merlucciidae; genus Merluccius; species Merluccius polli. The sequence goes on along the minus strand of JAOPHQ010003156.1, from coordinate 23,198 downwards.
CAATTGCTCTGTCGCTACATTAGCCACTTTTTAGAGTTTAACACGGTTTTAAACTCGTCGGTGACGCAAGAAGTCACGTGACGTCTTAAGCTCCATTGCTGTGTCGTATGCAGGGCTCCGAACCGGTTCAAGGAACGAAAACGAAAACCGAAAACGAACAGAATTTTACGAGGAACGGAAACGGAAACGAAAACCAAATGGTCTTCAACTGTTCCGGAACAGAAACGTTATTCTGAAATCCCCAAAACCGGTTAATAACGGGTTTTTTTCGTTCTCTATATACCGTAAAACTTCCAATAAAAGCGGGGTCCCTAATAGACGCAGGGGTGTGGCGACACGTTTTGACAAATAAACGCAGGTCTCCAATTGATTATTTCTTGAACGACTTAAGCCGTTTAGATCACCTACACAAAGATACGGTAACCGTTTAAACGTCTGTCCATATGGACATAACGCACATCGTTAGATCAGTTAGATTCTCCACAGATAAATCATTCAGTTCATTTAACACAAACTATGAACACCAACGCATAATTCATCCAGACTTACCGGTAAACAAGAGAGACGGGGAAAAGGTCTGACTTCCAACTTTTGAAGCGATCATAAAGTCCGTACGGTGTGTGTGTCCGTTCCTGCATTGTTTATATTCCTTAAGTCCGTAAGGGTCCACCGGTCAAAAGAATCAATGGGTTTCATTAAATTAATCCGAGTTGTGAATAATATCGTGTGAAGTCCGTTGCTCACTGTCTGTTTACTGTCTGTATGCTGGCTGTCGTAAATCTTCCACTGCCGTAAAACGACGTTCACGTTCGAGCGTCACCGCGGACCTACGGCCGGCGGGGGTGCCCGCAATAGTAACACAAACACACCGCGGGCCGACAGGGGGGGGGGGGGGGGGCGCAAGTAACCGGCGGGGGGGGGGGGGGGGGGGGGGGGGGCGCAATAGTAACACACCGCGGAGGCCCAATAACACTGCCGGAACGTTAAGAACAAACGTTATTTTACGTTCCGAACCGGTTCAGGAACGATATGTTGGTGGCGGAACGCAAGAACGAAAACGTTAAATATACCGGTTCCGTTCGGAACGGAACGATTGAAAAATAATTTCGTTTTCAAGCCCTGGTCGTATGTACCTGTGGTTTAACCTGCAGCTGCGTTTTACCTTGATCTCAATTGCTGTGTCTTCAGAGAAATTCACATCAGACACTAGAGGCGTATTTTGTGCGTGTTAGTCTAGTCTCGAAACGGACATGGTTTTAGAGGAGACTAAACCAGTTTGCAGGATGAAACAAGGCTCCATTATAACCGACACACACAGAATTAGTTTTATTAATTATTATTAGTAGTATTAATAATAATGTATGATACATTTACACTTATTACGCCAGATAGGCCTTCAGTACAATAACAATATTGGACATAGTAGATTTGGAATGAGCAGTGATATTTCACGGCTCGCGGGGCTCAGGTCTCGGTCGTGCGTCCGCTCAGCAATAGCATTACGCGCTTCAACTTTCAAGCGCTTCCATAAATTCTTTAAATGTGCCGCTGCTCGGTCTTCTGCTGGAAGATCTACTGTTACATGTGTTTGAGAGATCATCCCAAACAGACTTTCTTCGGAGCGTGGTGGTGGTGTCTTTCCTCTTCCACCGTGTCCACAACACCTCGAATGCAGTACAATAAATATAACTTCTGCTCCTCGTTATAGTTCTCTATCCGAGACATGTTCATCCTAACTACCCTCTCCAGAGGTGCAACTACCCAGTGTCAGGGGGGGATGCAGCAACAATTTTGGCGCCCCCCATAAACATTACGTGGTGCGCGGTTGTTGACGGGGGCGCCCCCCTACTGTCCTACCCACTTTTTGCGCCACTGACCCTCTCCTTCTCCGAGAATGTATAGGCGTGGAATTACCCTAATTACTCGCATATTAATTCGTCTTCAATTAATTAATCACGTTTGCATGCACACCAAGAGAAAACAATGACAAGTAGGACAAATTGATTGATTGACGTAGGTGAGGGCAGATACAGATTCCAGACTCAGATTTCCACAAAAAGTAGGCTAGACTATTTCATAATATATTTCAACATTATTTGCGTTTTATTATATTAAAGTTCACTTTACATTCCCATTAAGTTTTTGTTGGTAATTATAGCACAAAATGCATCCAACATTAAGTTAAGACTGCGTCTGCTGGAGTATAACGAGAAATCAGAGTACTTCCGGTTTAACCCGAGTTTAACTAGGAATCAGCTGATCCTGTGTCGGTCAGTACACAGCAATCAGGTTTAACTTTGTGCGCAGCTGCGTGTTAAACTCCAAAACCTCCGGTTTCCGGAGTACGGTTTTAAACCGCAGCACAGCTAACGCAATGCTAACTGACAGAGCAATTGCCCCATTGAATTTTTTTTTCTTCTTCATATATATATATATATTATGTTGCCTTTCAGGGCTTCCGTAGGTACCGTAGGTTTGGCAATATGTTTGGTTTGGCAATTCCTTTTGGTTCACCGTGCATCCCCTATTGTTTTTGACCAGATAACAGAGGCCAGCGGTCAATACAGCTTCCTGGCTAAACACAGAAACAGATAGTGTACCAATCCCTGGCTTTCAGCACAACACGCTGTGAGCCCTTGAAACTGATGACTCATACCCATGATACATCTGCGCCATCGGGATGGTGAGGACGATGATGATTCCCAGCATGAACAATAAACAGACTTGCTGTTGTCCAGTTTTAGTATCTTTTTTGTTTTTTGTACTTTATTTAAACACATGTTAATGCTTGCCTTATTGCCAGTGGAGTTTGGGTGGAGAAACCACTGCCATCGTTTGCTCATTCGCTGCTGTGTGTGTGCGTGTTTGTGTTCATTGCACATGCACACCTGGGCTTGTTTCTGCCCCAAGTTTATGAGAAGTGGGGCCAGATGAACCCAGAGTAAACGACGCCCTCTCCTCGCCTCCCATCTGTGCTTTGGTTGCTGCCGCTTCCATGCCACTGCCCCAGGCCATGCTGTGGCCACAGAAATATGGGAGAGAGAATAGACCAGTCTATGCTGAACCCAGTGGATGCTTACAAAGCAGGGTGGGAAGAGGTAGGGTAGAAGAGAACAAGAGAGGCCTGCGGGGGGGGGGGGGGGGGGGTGTGTGTGTGTGTGACAGTGTGCTTGTGTGTGTGCTTAAGTGTGATAGAGTATGTGTGTTTGTGTTTGTGTGTGAGAGAGTGCGCTTGTGTGTGTGTGTGTGTGTGAGGATGCTTGTGTGTGTGTGTGTGTGTTGGTGGGTGTGCGTGTGTGTGTATGTTGGTGTGGATGCACCAAGTGCTCACATTATCCACCAAGCGCGACATGACTACAGTAGCCGTGAAATGTGAACAACTGCCATATGACGAATGAGATGCTGGCAGGGTAATGGTCCAGTGGAGCCTCTATAATGTATGATTGTCCAGCGTTAAGCGTGTTAATTCATCTGAATAATTCACCACTGGCACAACACATGGAGCAATAACGGAAAGGCCTAGCTTAGCAGAATCTCGCTTTCCCTTGCTTATTCTCTCTCTTACACACACACACACACACACACACACACACACACACACACCACATATACACCACTCACACACACGCAAACACACACACACACACACACAAAACACATATACACCACTCACACACACACCACACATATACACCTCGCTCACACACACACACACACACACACCGATACACACACACACCGATACACACACACGCACACACACACACTACACCGCTCACATGCACACACACACACACACACACACACAGTAGCTCCATGCTCTTCAACACCTCTGCCTTGCGCTGGTGAGTCAAAGGTCAGTCCAGTCAAGGCCCATAACACTAACACTCCCCCCCCTCCACACACACACACACACACACACACACACACTCCCCTCACGAGAATGTTAATGGCTCTCCCGTGTCAGGATCCCCTTCCAGCGTGATTTGTCCAGCCGTGCCTTGACAACACTGGGGATAAACGGAGGTGGATGAGCGGCAGTCTAGCAGGTAGGCTAGCCATGCTCTTTAATTGAGCTTTTAGAAAGATGGCAGGAGGTTGACTGAAGGGCTTCCATGGCCAAAACCTGAGTGTCAATTTCAGGGAGATTCCCCCTCCTGGGACTTAAGGTAATGTATAAATCCCATTATGACTTGGAATGTGTGAGACACTTCACCAACACACACCTTCACCAACACACACAGACACAAATAAGCACACCACGCAAATATGCACACACACATACACACACACAAAAACACGCATGCTTGCTGTGCTTAAATCAAAGCCTTGTGCAGAAGTGTGAAGAAATAATCCTTTGAAACAGAGAGGATCACCCTGAAGAGATGGAGACAGCTAAACCCCTCCCCAGCTCTATTATGAAGAGTGTTATTCAGGACAAAAAGGTTTGTCCTGAATTATAACTCTAGAGGAATTTCCTACATGCCGTATCCAAGGCTGTTTGTGGCTGCACCATGCCAGCCATGTGGAACCATTGTTCCTCATCTCCGGGAATGTAATGTGCCGACGACATAGATCTAAGATGGATTCCTTACACGTGTCAGCCTTGCAAAAGGAAACAATTAAGTTATGTGACCACTGCTTTTCAAGTGGTTTTCAGAAGGCACTTACATTAACACGTTAAGAGTCGAGCCATGAAAATAGGGCTTCATTAGGCTTGCCACTGTCACAGTTACCTACAGGTTTTTGAATTTCATACAATTATTCCTGGCTTTGAAAAGCTATGCAAATGCAGACTTTGTGGCAGGATGTCATTTAAAAGTGTGGAATGAATGTCATTTGTTGAACTGAACTTTGGTGAATTGCTCTCAGTTCATTGATTGAGTGGTAAATTATAAGCATTATGTACATGGCGACTACGATTAAGTAGATACATCTATGTATCATAACAGAAATGTTTCCGTGATGAATAATCCACAAGTCAATGCCTCATTGTGATTTATCTGCTATCTAAACTGTGCATCATTGATGAAACTGACTTTCATTACTCCTATGAATACAAATTGGATTTGGATTGCATTGGATTTACATTGGATGTTACATCACATAAAATGAGTCCATCAACATGTGCCAGACAATAAATATTCAAAGCCTTTTTGTGATTATGCAGAAATTCTGAACTTTGTTCCCTGCCTAGCCTGTGGGATCATGTCAAATGAACTTTGCATTCTTCTTTGGTAGTCACACTTCATAGGATAATTGATGGACTTCCAGCCTATTCCAGAAATCACAGCACCGCCAGAAAGTCTCATTTCAGCTGCCACTCACCAAACTCACATTTCATATTAGCCATAAAAAGTCATGCACAATAGCCTGATATTAGACAAGCGGATTCCTTGCTCCTTAAATTGAAGTGGATCAGCGATAAGGCATATATTTACATGTTCCCCATCTAGCAGATACCGTACATGCAGGGTTCTGCCTTGTTACCTTCTCTGTCATCTACCTGTCAGGATCCTGTCAGAATATGCCTTATAATGCCCTCCACTTGAGTGGTTTAAAATATGTTTCCTGGGTCTACGCTGGGGCTGTCTCACATTGTTTTTCTCATGCAATGTTATTATTGAGTTATTATCGTGTTGTCGTATCGCTAGGTAGGTATCGCTGTAATGAAGCATTCCTAAAATGCTTTGAACTAGTACAGGCTTAGAGGAAATGTGTTTTCAGGGATATAGCATTTCTCATCAATGCCTTTAATGATGCAACAGATTGAATGTGTTTGCTGTTTTCAGTGACAATACACAGACACGTTTAGAACAGTGTACATATTAGGAAATCGTCAGACCTCAGCATCAGATCTCATACTTCAGGCAATACGGCTTCAGGTCACGGGGAAAAGTATAGCAGGTCTCAGTTGTTGTACAATACAACATTGTGTCTCATTCTTCAGACTCAGTCAACACGGCATCAGACAACATAAAACACACTAGGATACACAACAGCCGATAGTATTTTAGTACATAAACACTATATATAACTTTATAAAGTTATCTACGTACCTGTCTTACTCAGTGCCAAAGTCAGACTGAGAGAGAACGCGTCAGCAGGCAACACCATTGTGGGAACAGGGGAAACACAAACGTGACTTGTTCTTATTGCACTGACAGATATGAAAGATATCTGTTGTATGAACAGATAATGCAATCATTCTACGTATTATAACCTGTTGCTGTAAAACCAAAATGAACAGTCTTTACATTATCCCAAATTAAAAGGGAAGACAACAATTAAAAGAATCAAGGGGCGATCTCCCCCACCTGAAGCCATCTGAAGCTGTTTTGAATGAGACATGATGTCAAATTACACAGTCAGAGTGAATGTTATGTTGGACCACATCCTATCTACATTTTCCACTGGTCTGACAGTGTTTATTTTAGTGAGAATATGCATGATTTCGGATGTCATATTTTCACACGTCTCGCCTTTGCACTGGGACCCATCTGTCAAGGATTTCATCAATGACGTTCAGTGCGCCACTTTGCCCTCCATTGATTAGGCCTATTATTGTCAGCTCTGTCAAGACGACCATTGTTAATGGCGAAGGAAACTTTTTCTATTTGTTGATTCATCTGCATTTCAACCTTCTGAATTGAGGTAGGATATTGACACTCAAGCTGCTGCTGATGTAAAGAAAAATAAACAATTATTATACACTATTAAATAAAGAGACACAATGTTAGTCTGATTCTGTTCTGTTGAACTTGCCACGTCAACAGATGTAGACTTTTTTTGGTGCTATTCAATAAAAATAAAGTCAGTAAAGTACTTAAAAAATGTACATACATAAAAAGATTTTTTAATCTGGAATTTAAAAAATAAAGTTTAATCTGATCTCTGAGCATAATATGTTTTCACATGTTATACTCTAGTCAACACCTTCTTGTTATCTATTTTTGTGCTGTGCACTCTCAGTGAGGAGGCCATGTGTTTTGCAGTTATCACCAAGCAACCAATTAAAGAAAAAAGTCTATATTTGTATTCAATTCTATTTATTAAATGTAATCATGTTCACAACTCGCCTTAAAGTCTAACTTAACATAGGTTAATTAGTTTAAGCTCTTTGCATTCTGTGTTAGCCTTGGACACATGTGGTCACAGTTTCATCTATTGACATCCTCTCCATTGTAATTGAGTATGGAGAAAGCTGTAAAAGCATTTTGAAGGACATTGTTTTCTCCAGTATTAAACCAAGCCCATCTAAATCCTGACAGCGGAGTTTCACCAGGACAGGTATTTTCCCTGTGAACTCTCCTATGGCAGGACGGTAAGGGTTTTCTTATTGTTGGAGAGACGAAAAGAAAACATTTGTTTTCAATATGGCAGCAATGTGACATGAATACAAGCCTGCAGCATTTGCAAGAAGATCAATCTGGGACTGTTCTTGAAATGTAAGGAGGAAAGGCTGTGAGTTTATATTATAATGACTCTGTAATGAAATAATGAACTCTGGGAAAAAGAAGGAAGATGGGACATATGAGTCCCGCTGAGGGCATATAAGGTGTATATACGGCAACTGTATGTTGTTGCAAAGTGTAAACTTAGTTTAGAAAATTGAGAGGGGAAGCTGTGTAATTATGGATTCATATTACTGTGAATAATGTGCTTTCTGGTATCTAATAATCATTTTTCACAGCAGGCTACTCAAACTAAGCACTGTGTCACTTACAAATCGCTGTAGCAATTTGGGATCGACTCTACTTGACTGCAGATGGGTAAGTGACACTTTCACGTTAGCATACAGAGACAGAGAGAGAGAGAGACAGAGAGAGAGAGAGAGAGAGAGAGAATAATACAATCAGATTTCAGAAAGCAGCTTACATGGTCTGTAAAATCGAGCATGGATGGCACTCGTGGCACAATTCATCGTAAATCTCCTACAGAATATCTTACATGTATTTCCGCACAGGAACAAAAAGGATTTATTCAGGGCTCTACATTTTTTTCACCCTTTTGTTGCCTTTATGGCATTTGTCAGATCAACATGTCAAAGGATTTGTGAGAGGTTGTGAAATGACATCTCAATATGTTTCTGTGGGTGTGACACATCCGTGCTGCTGGCCCCAGTGGTCACTACAACCTCCACTCTGACCGGATCTGATAAAACATTTATTGAAAAAATTAAATAAATAAAAGCCTGGCAGGGTCACCTTGACACGGGTACTGTAACTGCGGTGACGTGTGTCCAAACTCCAATGGGGATTACATTAACATCACTCTGATGTCACAACATTCATCTGTTAGAAGCTGTTCAAGCACACGCAGGTGCCTGCACAGTAGGCAGGCAGGTTGGGTGTGTGGATTTGTCACTGCCTCTCCAAAGGATGATGCAGTGTGGAAGTTAAGTTCACCCTTAATCGTGGGATAGAAAATCTAGATACCTACCTAGTCTGATATACTATGCAAGTGCTGCTAAGACGTGGACACTCAACGAATATCTGCAGTTGCATGTTGCATCGTAAAACAAGTCATAGGCTACTTGTCTTTAAATTGCTGCAATGTGGAATACATAAGAATACCCTAAATGTAAATGTAAATAAGAAAAATACTTTTACGCAATTTATAAATACAGTAGCTAATTGTAATTTAGCAGATTCTTGCTCCAGAATCTGCCCCAACAACTTAGTTCAATAAACTCTCAACTCTTAACCCTTTTAGTTGATATTGACCATTATACATTTTTTTTATTTATTATTTACTAATAATTTTCGTGTTTCAAGCAAGAATACCTTAAAAGCCCTTGTATTTATTTTCAGTGCATAATTAAATAGCCGCATAGCACTTTTGCTTCTGTCAGCATTTAGCCCTCATGACCTCATCCTCACCCCCTGTTCTATTAATTATTAACATAAATGATGAGGGATGGTGCATGTGCAAGGTGACAAATATGAAGCCAACATCAAGGTTTTTTTTTTAAAGAAAATATTCAAATCCTCTGAGTGAGTGTGAGGGGCACCATTACTCTCATACGAGTGTTGGAATCCAACACTCCCATGCCTCAACATAGGACAAAGGACCTGAAACAGGACATTATCCTTGTGAGGCTTTGCTTCATGTCTTTTTTCTTTTTTTTGCCAATGTGAATCAATTGCCATGCAAATTCTGAATTAATTTGAGAAGATAAGAACAAGCCATCCCAAATGCTCTGAACTTCAATAAACAATGTAGTTTCATAGGATTTTTTTCTGTCAGTCAATTTCATCCAGTGGGGTTGACATCCATCTATAATTCATCATGGCTTCCTCTCTGATGTCGAGGTGATAGGCATTTTGGATGATATTTACTGGGTCTGTGACTTAAACAGTTTGCAACATGTGTACACGTTGGAGACACACAAGGAGACTGTTGTCACTTTGTGTAGAAACACATAAAAGTGTGCATCTAGTCAAGTCAAATACATTTTATTTGTATAGCCCTTAATCACAGACACAGTCAAGAAAAAACTCCCTTATTTATCAAGGAAGAAACGTTAGCCCCTTTCACACAATCACTGCAACCCTGAACTTATCTAGACATTACCCGGGGAAGCTGTATGTGAGAACGCAAATGGAGTTGGAGACATTAAACTGATTTTTCCCTGCCAGCTACCTAGTACAAAGTCTGTAATGTCTGTAATGTCTGATTGAGCCCATGTGTGAATAGAGCAGGTCATTGTCCAGAGAATACAGTGACTAGATCCTGTTGTACATACTCTGGTAAGATTAGGTGGTAAATGCAAAGAAGAAGAATTCACAGCAAGCGTTGATGACTGAATGAAACTTTGTACTCTTTTCTGCTTGCCTGTATATTGCTTTCCATTCTTTCATTGATATTGCGGATAAGTCCAAATACATGCAGTATTGACATCAATGCAAAAACAGTCATTATTGACGAGTCTGTAGTCTTGTCCATCTTGATGTGATATAAATGTGAAACACACAAAAGTTTGGTCTTTGTGTAATGTATTAATGTATTTCTACATTTATTTTGTTATGGAATAGATGGGGATAATATTTATATGCAACAGACATAATTCAAATTCACATTTTCCTAGTTCTCTCATTATCCGGGGGGATTCTGTGGAGGAGAGTCACGTCTCATCATTTTTATCCTGTATTACAGGAACTATTATCTGTTGGTACCAATCCTGGGACCTGTAACAGATATTGGGGGGTTGTCCGGGATCGGCGCCACCTAATGGTCGGGAGCTGATCCAGTGATAAGATGACATCTGGGACCACAGCTGAGCTGATGCTGTGATCCGTGACCTATTGAGAAAGAAAGATTGATGTGAGCAGAAACCTTCGACCTGCAGCAGAGATTGTGTGACATTGCTGGACTGTGTGACCATGTGAGGGAGAGGAAGGAGCTATGATGTCGAACTGTGAGAGGAAGAGCCTAGTGTGGGTCATTAGGAAGAGCCTACTCACCTTTTCAGCAGTTGAACTGTTTCAGATCAACAAAACCGTGGATCCAGTGCCAGGAAAAGACCAGTCTGAGCTAGGGCTGTCAAAATTGCTCAAAAATGACATTCGAATATTCCCTCTAAAAAAACCACATATTCGAATATATTCGAATATCTATATTTGCGGCTTTTTGCGCATTATGTCAATGACGCGCATTACGTCAATAACAGGACAAACTAATACAACGAGACATAACTACTTGTATAGGTCGTTTATTTAAGTTTAAACATAGGCTATTTGGCAACATATTACCTACCCACAATAAGTAAATGAACTAATCAGGGGGGGGGGGGGTGCTACGCGGGTGCTGCGCGGTCGGGTCCGCGGCTAGCGGGTCCGTTGCTGGCGGGTCCGCGGCAATCGCTGAGCGATTGTTGACCGGGGGGAGCTTCGGGATTATAGACGGCGGTGGGTGCTGCGCGGTCGGGTCCGCGGCTAGCGGGTCCGTTGCTGGCGGGTCCGCGGCAATCACGCCAAATTTTTAGATTACTCGCCAGAGTGTCGAGTGGTCTTCATAAATTACTCGACAAATACAAAACGTACTCGCATTTGGCGAGTAAAACAGCCTTATTTCAACCCCTGGAACTAATGGCCAAGACCGCAGACCTCGCCCTCGCTCCCCCTCACTCTCTCTGCGCATACTGGTTTAAATAAACAACAGCAATAAACAAATGCTGAGTGCTGATCAAGAGTTTTGTGCAAGCAATCCCGACTCATGTCCCAAATGTGGCAGGCTTCAATCAGTGATTGAAACAAATATAACATTAATTGAAGTTTACGCCCACTCGCAAAGCAAAAAGAATGCGCCGCGGCTGGCGCGAGTGTGTTATTCCACATTCGAATATTAATTTTCACCTTCGAATGTCTGTTTTTAAAAACTATTCGAATATATATTCGAATTTCGAATATTCGTTGACAGCCCTAGTCTGAGCTAGAGGAGGAAGACCATGAGGGTTGCTTCGAACACATCAATGCCTTCATGAGTTCTTGAGTCAGGGGATAGAGGTATGGTATATATAAGCCCAGTGCTTATATGGCTGGTTCAGTTAATGCCACACCAAATAGTGAGCTACAGAGAACGCTCTTAAGCTAGGAAGAGCTTAGTAAGAAACTAATGCAGTGTATTACTACACCTACCACATAGCTAGTTTCAACACAGCCATCATCGACAGAGGCAGCAGCACACAACAGACACGTCACACAGTACAACAAGTGAGAAGATGGTCTCTGTAAGAGAACTCTCATATCTCCACCATCGAGAATTCAAAATGCAAGGAGGTCAAATTGGCCATCACACATCAGACATAACCTACAACAATGTGTGTCAACAGATCGATGAATGAGTCCAAGAGGAGTTCAGTGATTCAGAAATAGTCAGGAGCGTGCTCAGGATAATTAAACCAGGCAACTTTAAAGACACGCTGATGAATAAAGATGATGTGACTGTGGCAGAACTTAAAGGATTCTTACAATCCCACCTAAGGGAAAGAAATGAACTATTCCAGGCAGGCGCGTAGAATACGGGGGGTACGGTGGGTACACGTACCCACCAGTTTTCGTCATGAGTCATTTTGTACCCACCACTTTTTTTTTTTAAAACTCGAGCTCAATTTAGTAAAAAAAATAAAAAAAAAAAGATCATAACACTAATTCTTGAGCGACAGATGCCAACAGATCCACAAAAATCTCTATCCGCACAGGCACCAGGCACAGCTGTGCTGCTGCTGCGGGCAACCTGCACGCTTCTCTGTTTACTGCAACAACTGTAACATTCTAAGTTCTAGGTTGGGGAGTAACCAGTGTGTATCGGTGGACAGAAAAACTCTGCTAGTGCTACATGGCTGCTTGGCTTTAAAAAAAGCTCTGATGTCCAGTCCACTAGCTCTTTTGGATATGATGATGAGGTCTTTCTCTCAGTCCTTAATCGCGCTCCTTTTTTTAAAAGAATGTCGTGACGTGAGTGTACAGTATATGTCCCCTCTGCGGCACCGTAGTTTGTTTTTATTTATTAAATGAGCTGACCGCTCAGCATTGACAGGAAACAAGGCATCTTATGATCATATCTATATGCTACCAAGTCTTTACTTCTGATGCAATGAGCCGAGGTGTCAGGCGAGCAAGACATCGATTTTAGCCTATACAGCAGGTTGCTAGTGCCATGGCCCATGGACTATATCAAAGTGATAACCTGTAGAAGAACAAATGTAGGCCTATGTTGTACACAACATGGATATGCAGACCACCACTGACACAAAGGTAAGAAGCGATATGTTTATTACTTATTTGCTGGTGTTGGTGTGGCTAGGTTTTGTCTTGTGCATTTTGCACAGAAGTGATGGCGGGCTATTTTAACTCTTCTCATCTCTTGTTGCAATTAATGTTAGCCTTAGCCACCAACTTAGTTATGGTTTGCAATCGTACAGCAAGCATTGGTGTTGGAGATGGTCACTCATGGATAGTCGGTATCTTGTTTAATTATTGTTTGAATCTATTGCTGAATTCTGGAATAGTTGTGATGATGATGAGGATTGCATATCGGCATAGGCTATGCTTTGAAGTTTTGGTCAGGAATGCCTGATGAAGATTGGATGGATGCATATTGTGAATTGAGAGCAGTCAGCTTGTGGTGTGATTTGTTCGTCTGTGCGAGTCTTGCCTCACATATTTTTGCTTTTTCAATCTTGGCGAAATGTGTTGTATAGAAGTTGTGTTCTGTGTGTGTGTGTGTCTGTGTATGGTCAATTGTACTGGGAATTGAAACTATAACATCAAAGTATTAGCAAAAGGCATAGCCACACATTTGATTTACTCTGAACTTCAACACGTAACCTAGGTAGGGCTATTTTCAGAAGACAGTGTGTCAAATGTGTAATGCTTTTTGAAAATTTAGGCTTGGCTTTCTTATTCATAAAACGTGTCGGATGTCATCACATTTTTGTATACATGTTTATGAATTAACATGACCTGCGCGAAAGGGGGGGGGGGGGGTGGATGCGCATGCGCGTCATTGTACCCAGCACTTCTGAAAATGCACTTCCAAACGCGTCTTTGTCCCCAGCACATTTCAAACCAAACCTACGCCCATGATTCCAGGAGTTAATGTGCTAAACAGAATGATAATGAAACGCCACAGCAATTCCTCTACAGAGGAATCGGGTTTGAAACAGAATACTGCTTACATCCAAACTTCCTGATGCAAACATTACAGTAGAGCTACAGTCCAAGACTTTTTCTAACATACAGTGTACCAGGGACTGGGGCACAGACACAATGACATCCGCAGGGAACTAAAACCCCTCCTCTCAGACACTGAGGTGAACGTCATGTCATGAGAATAGTGAGGGGGAAAGTGAGAGGCAAACTAAATTGCACGCTCTACCCAGGTGCCACACCTCGCCTAAACCAAACTAAGTATTTCTAGTGTGTGACAACGCGTCTGACACGGACAACCTCCTGTTGTGTTACATGTGTGAAAGGGAAACTCTAGACATGATTCTCTGGACATTGTTGGGAGTTCATATGCACTTGTTTGGCTAGCTGTGTGATGCAGCTGTTACGGGTCCCGTGAATTGGGCCGCGTAGCAGATAATTGTGTTGCTCTTTCAGTGACGTACCCGACCTGAAATAAATAACAAACAAAGACACGGGCACGTCACGTCTTTCCTCTCCGACAGCACGTAGAAAGAGCAGATTTATTGGACAGCTCACAATTTAACACAATCTGAGATTATCTACTCAATCATCATTAATCAACTATACAAATGATACAAACTACTCAATATTATTTAGCATTTACTTAGGTTTAAACCTTGCTAACAAAACAGTTTACTAACTGTGTTTTCTCTCTTTGCTGTAAAACCCGGAGTAAATAGATACACAAATCACACTTTTCAACAATATAATAATGATATAGACATGAACTCGCCTAGATCAAATGCACAGGAAGCCACACGCATTCGCACTGACACGACAAACACACACATTCAAACACGGACATGGACTCGGACATGAACGCACGCCGCTGCCAGCGACCACAGCCGCCAATGACCGTTACAGTTAGCCGTTAGCAGATAACGTCGGTACACTCACACGTCCCGACACGCACACACAAACTCTATCTTCAACACTAATACACACTTGGGGATATTACTACATCAGTACATTAACATATGAAACGCAAAGGCACCGATACCGACCTGAAATAAATAACAAACAAAGACACGGGCACGTCACGTCTTTCCTCTCCGACAGCACGTAGAAAGAGGACGGCCGTAACGCGACCCGCTCTGTCACACATTTCCAGTCGGCATCCGCCCCCCCCCGCCTCACACTGCCCCCTGCTGCTCAAAACACTGAACTAACACCTGTGCTCTAAACACAATTAATTGGTTTTCCAACCACCATCACACATAGAATATATTCCTAACAGAATTAAATTCACCAATCACCAATGTGATCACTCATGGGCATCACACAGCCATGTTCTATTTCTCTTTTTAAGGTGTAATGGTGTAATATTAAGTGTGTTTGTGATATTAACATATTGTCCAAAGTATCAAATAAAGAGTAAGCAGGAAGAGTGAGCGTCAGAGCTACCTGTTATAGGTCTGTGAGGCATGAGAAACCCCACAACCTCAGAGTAGGAAGGAAGACTTGTTCGTCAGTTCCAAGCTTCAATCGTGTTCTAGGGTTTTGATGTAGGTAGGGTGGGGTTTGTAACGTTTGAACGTTGACATTGATTAAAGACTAGTCTTGCAGCAGATTTCTACCTTTAGCTACAGTGAGCAACTAGTAATGACCGCTACTAGCATTCATTGAGTAAATTGAGACAGGTGAGATAGGACAGGCCTACTCAAACTTATCTATTTTAATTTCCTTAGAATTATGCTCCAAACAGATAACAAAACTAGATTATTTTTGATCTGTTATTGTGATGAACTTGATAAGGTTTATCGTTACTTTTACTACCATGATTATTCCAAATAATCTTATCAACCTGCTCTCAGTTTGCTCATTTCTGTTTTTGTTTCTATGTAGGATTGAAGCTAATGTGTTGATGGTATGTGTGATGGAAATATAATTGTGACATGACAATTAAGATCGTCTTTGAAGACTCCTCACCTGTGGAGATGTGTGATGATAAGTGTTCATGTGTGGCTGGAACAGCACTCTGCAAACATAATGTTGGACTGCTGTACCAGACAGCACACTAATCTCAGCTGAACATTACTGCTGTAACTCCAGTCATGAGTTGCACTAAGAGCAACACTGGCACAAACCAAGAACTATGGCAACTACAAAATCCCAGTTTACCAAGGATTTGCAATGTTTTTATTTTATTTTATAATTAATAGGGTGTGAAGCCAGGTCAGGTCAATGCGTGACTGAGTGATTGACTGCATGAATGAGTGACACTATGAAATTAAAATGGCAGCAGCTACTACTGGCAGGTCCATGGCCAGCACTTAATTACAGGTATAGAGTGGTGTGACTGTGGTTTGCTGAAGAGAACATGGTAATTCAGAGAATATATAATGACAGTGAAGTCACTACAATCATTAGGGAGATTACTACTTTTTTATATTTACATGGCAGTTTAGTTTACCAGTAAATTTGAAGTCAGTGTTGTTGGGTAATTAAATAGCTCAAACTGTCATGTTTTGAATCAACTATTGTGATTGTTTTACATAAAACTCAAGATATTTGTGAATAAAATAATCATTATTTATTCAAGAAATTTCAGTCTGCAATTATTTCAGTCTACTGAAAGCAGGTCTTACAAATGATGACAGTTACAGAATGTCTTACACACCAAGTGCAACAGAAATCGGCGCTGTTGGCATCTCCTGTAAGTCCATCCTCTCTGAATCAGACGGTGGTAGCTCCGGGGAAGGGTATCTCAGCCAAACATTGGACCTTGGTGTGGGTAGGGTGAACAGAGAAGGCAAAACCCCCTTTCTAATTTTCCTCAGTCCTACAGCCATCACAACAATATCATCTGACTGCAAATGCCTACTACATACACAAGTGTTCATAGTAGGACTGAAGTTGTTCCTTCGGATCTTAAGCAGCCACTGAGCCCATACCTCTGGATCGATTGGAAAAGAATGAAAGCTAATAACCATGTTATTCCTCGAAGAATTGGCACACTAAGGCACACAGCAATGTAGCAACGACTTCCTCTCTTGCTGTTAATATGTAGATCATCTCTCTTTAATCTTAAAAAACACTCATGGTAGCTAGCAATATCCAAATCTCAAGTCACCCCACAACAGCGAACATCAGGTACGACCCGGAAATATCAATGCTCACTCTCAAAATACTGGAAGTCAAGTGGCGCTGTCTTGTGCACTGAGCAAATTGACATACATAGTAGTATTACAAGCATACATTTTAAGTACAATTTTAAACATTTTTATTGTCCATGGTAGGGCTGCCCCCTAATAGTCGACCAACCGGCTTAGTTGATCGACAGAGGCTTAGTCGAATAAGTTTTCATTAGTCGCGCAAAACGTAAAACATAAAAATAACACAAGCATCGCAACCCAATACATCTGTGGTCGCAACAAGCCCTGATTTAACTCATCGCTGCAGAAATATTGACCAATACACCTGGACAGGTAGACACCTAGGCAGGCAGACACCGCTAGACCCACGGGACTCATACCGGTGATCGCGTCTTTATTTCCCCGCGTCTGATCGTTGTAATTCGGAGTGTGAATATCTGTTGAATATCTAATATCTTAACTTTAAAAAACACTTTTGTATTTTTAAAGACAAGACAATAGTCGCACATCCCTTGTAACTACGCCATGAAGGTGAACCCTGAGAGCTACACATCCACACGCACCGGACACGAAAATACCAACAAACACTTTTTCAATTTGCTTGCTTTTAAAGAAAGTTGTGTGCAGTTATACAGTGTATAAATACAATTATCAAAAGTGTTCAATGTCTCCTTCCTGGTTGTTTTTCCGACAACCTTCAGAACTGCTTGGTCCATGCCATTAATGGGCAGCCCGCTTCGTGCGTGTGCTTGTAAAAATTATATTTTAAAGGCTGATTATTACGGTATTGTATTATCTGTAAAGTAGCACAAGGTTAACAGTGTTTCTTTTATAACACACTCGCCCTGGAACTCAAAACACTTTCTGATGCCCCAAAAAATTAATTGAAATAATGACATTAAAAGTGCGACAATTAGTCGACCATTGGCTTGAAATGGCGACTAAGAGTCGACTAAGAAAATCTTTAGTCGGGGGCAGCCCTAGTCCATGGTGATGAGGTGCTGGCTAGTGAGCAAGCTGGTAGCCGGCAGGTGGGGTGGCCAGGTGTCCAGTCATGATCATAGCAACCCACAAAAAAAGAGACAGCATTATGGTTAGATGAGGCAAGGTGGACAGGAAACATGTAGGAAACCTCTAATCTAGTACCTATCGACAGCAGAGGTAGGATAGTGCTGGCTAACAGGTCGATTTAGCTGTAATGAGAGCTGAGGGACATTCCTAGGAGCCAAATGAGAGAGTAAAGACGTAGGTTTTAAGTTTGAATTAGAATTTTTCAGCAGAGCCAGCTTCTCTGATACAGGTGGCAGACTGTTAGGGCACTTGATAAGAGAACACTCTGTGTCCTTGCTGATTTCTTTTTTACTTTTGGAATTGATAAAAGGCCAGCTCCTGAAGACTGGAGGGGCAGAGAAGGACAATAAGGAACACTAAGGTTGTTCAGGTAGGATGGTGCTAATCCGTGCAAGATGTTATAGGTAAGTAGATGCACCTTAAAATCTGACCTGGCATTAATTAGAAGCCAGTGGAGGCTGGAGAAAATAGGAGTAATGTGGTCACATTTTAGTTCTAGTTTGGAGTATAGCAGCTGTGTTCTGCCGCTGCTGTTTTTGTAGTGGAGTTCAGTAACCAGAGAACATTGAATTACAGTAATCTAGTCTAGACGATACGCGTGGAGCGTCTCTGCGTCCGCTGCAGATAGCATCGGTCCCATTTTAGCAATATTAAGATGAAAGAATGCAATTCTGTTATACTTTTTACATGTTGATCAAAGAAAGCATATGGTCCAACAAGACACCAAGATTTTTGACACAGGAACTTTGAGAGATAGTAGAGTCCTCAAATCTTCAAATTGTGTTTGTTGTTATTTCGGGCCGATGATTATCAGCTCCCGTTTTCCCTGTGTTAAGCTGCAAGTAGTTTTGGGACATCCATCTTTAATTACAGTCAAGCAGGATTCAACCTTCTGTATCTGAGAGGGTGTTGCTTGATCCATTAGGAATGTAGATTTGAGTGTCGTGTCCGCATAACAGTGAAAACTAATTCCGTAGCTGCAAATAATTTTCACATTGCAAAGAGCAGTGGACCAAGGACCGAGCCTTGGGGGAGACCAAAGCTTAGGTTGCAGTGTTTCGATTGTGGAGTTTTCACAAAGAACAAACTGTTTTCTGTTTGTGAGATAGGATCTGAACCAGAGAAGAGCCGAGCCTTTAATGCCAACATAATGTTCAAGACGATCAAGAAGAACGCTATGGTCAGTTGTGTGGAAGGTGGCACTGAGGTCAAGCAGCACCGGCAGGGAGCTTGCATTGCTGTCCATGGTAAGGAGAAGATCATTTACCACTCTGGTCACAGCAGTTTTCAGTGGAATAGAAAGTCCTTAACCCAGACTGAAAGGGTTCAAATAAGTTGTTCATCATCGGTAGATTGATGGCTTGGTTAGCATCTGGGTAATGTGCACCCACATTTTGTTCAAATCTTTGGGCAAGTGAACTATTATTCCGCTCTAATTAATCCATGATACACAGCACTGCCCAAATCAATATGTCCAATTTGTAATTTCCATCCGTTCATCATTTAGAAACCATCTTCGGTTCTGTCAACTTAAGCCTGACATGATGATAATTGGCAGAAAAACTAACTGCGATGAGAATAAATTCAGTTTAAAAAAGTTTTTAAAATGCATGAAATACAATTTCTAAATGGCATATGATCATAATGACATCATCATTCAATGCCAGCATTTACATTTTGACTCAATATGATAAATGCAAAATATTGTATTTGTATATACTTTATTTTGTTGTGTTTAACAATATCACCAGAATCCTTTCAGGCACATGTCTCATTTAATCAGACAAATGTTTCCAAGATGCACTTAAAAAGCTGTCATACTGGTTAAGACATTAAATGCAATTACAAGCAATTGACGAACATGTCATTTTTAATATTCAACCCACGCTCTTCCTTATGGTATTATGGTTAGGGGATAGAATCTAAAGTTGTATGCAAGTATGTTCAGTTGAACAGTTCCCACATTTAATTATCTCCCCCTCACAGGACCCGTTACGAGGGACTAAATGGTTTCAAAATTGTATACCGTGGACAATGGAGCATTCATCACGCTAAACAGATATATATACCCACCCCCCTCCATCCTCACTCACTCCCTTCATTATGAATATTACAAGGAGGGCTGGTCTTTTTTTCACTTGCAAGCCATGTCTTTACTTTCCATGCACATCGCATGAAATTTATGATGCATCTGGTGAATGGTTGGCTAGATTGCGAATCATTAAAGTGGCCATTTAATGAATGCTGATTCGCCCTCCTGCCTGGGGTTTTATGAATATGCCGGGGATTGTGGGTGAGCAGATGTCCAGGTGCATTCCCGCTTCAAAAGCTCTGTGGGTCTCCAACTTCTTCTTTCACAGTGTCTTTTTTTCATATAAAAAAGGACAGAACAGTTCTCACATTCTCCTCTCCTCTCCCACTTGTTGGCCATACCTCACAGAGTCAGTGATTCAGCAGAAATTGTTAAATTAGTGCACACAGTAACGCTCAACTCTGCTTATGCACTGCTGGCAAAACAAGAAAAAAAAATATTGAAAAAAAATGTAAAAAAGCCGTTCTCAGTGTCGTAATATTAAAGGTTAAACCTTAATCATCTTAGTCATTTTCACCCCCACCCTCCTACTGGTTTATTACAGTGTTACATGCATCCCTTACATGCATCCAGCATGGTGCAGCGCAGCGTCGCCATGCAACAAAAAGCCATGCAACAAAAAAAAACCTTTTTTTTTAGAATTAGAAATGATGTTGGGTGCCTCAAATGGCTATTTTTTTCATTAAAAAAATAGGTGCCCCCTACTGCATCCCCCTCAATTGTGACAGTTCATTATTGTCATTGGAGAAATATTGTGGAAAAATACTGACAGCATAATTGTGTTCTGCTATAGAAGAATAAAAACGCCATGATGATACTGTAGGTGGCATTAGCTCACGAATGGCTTTAGACTAAATGTAGGAAGCATAAAGAAAAAAAGTAACTACTTTCTATTATTAAGTGACTTAATAATAGAAAGTAGCCTACATAATTATGTATAACAGAAGCAACAGAATTATGAAACCCAGAGGATGTGATGGCTGCAAATTGCAGACTAAAATGTTTTTTGCACTAACATGAGTGGCCAAAAAATGTTTGCTTGCGCACATAGTGTGCTGGCATGATATTTGTTATGTTATATTGTTATAACATATGAGACCATTTCTGTTTGGAATGCACCAGAGCCCTACCGGATTCAGTTATACTAAAACCTCTCTGTGCTTGCACATCAGCACCGTGCACACATCAACATAGTGCACCTTACACACACCTCAGCACCGCTGATGGAAAAATCGTAGGGGAAACACTGTATTAATCATGTCAACATTCATCCAAGTAATCATTTACTATACCAGTATGTGCAACATCTCCCCGCTTGAATATTACAAAAAAATATCTCTTTTTTTTTTAATTGTAGAAGAGTTCTTGGTCGGAAGACAGAGAGTTCACCCAACTCTAGGTGACAGCACCGTTTGTCATTGTTCACAGCTTACATGGTTGACACCGTCTAACTGGTGTCACTGGGAGGGACTGTGGAGATCTTGTGTGTTTCTTCAGAGAATTGATCCAAAGCTTAAACTCCAATATTTGGCCATTGGCTGTAGTAGACATTGTCAGTGACCGCACCTTGTGTTTCATATTGGGACTGTAAGTGCTTAGCATCAATACATGTCCCTCATGCCTTTTATGGTCTCTGAGAAATGTTTAATGCATTGTGTAATTGTGTCTCTCCTCCATTTACTTGTATACAATCATAATCATTTGACTGAATGATTATATACAATGACTTATTCAATTATTACCATCATGTCAATTCATCATCAATTCTTGTACAGTGTCCTTGAGTGACCTGAAAGGCGCTTTTTAAAATAAAATCCATTATTATTATTTTTATTTTATCATCATACTATTACCAAAGTGTAAAACATGTTACTTGCGATGAGATCTCTCTCTCTCTCTCTCTCTCTCTCTCTCTCTTCTTCTCTCTCTCTCTCTCTCTCTCTCTCTTCTCTCTCCTCTCTCTCTCTCTCTCTCTCTCTCTCTCTCTCTCTCTCTCTCTCTCTCCTGCTTATACTGTATGTATATCGTCAAATCTGCCTGTAGGCCTACATCTTTGTGTGACACTCAATACAATTATCAATAAAGCCAGCTAATATAATACACCTTATCTTATTGAAATGGCATGCTCTTTTCCTTGCTCTACTTAGCTATCACTGTCCATCAAACATCTCCTTTCCAGCACACAGAACTTGGAATGGGATTCCCAGAGGAATACTGAAGAGGTGGACAGCATCGCGTGAGGTGCTGCCGTACAGACAAACAGTGTTTTTTTTTTAGAATCAGCCTCAACTGTTAAAAAAGATGACACTTATTGAAAACCATTTGTTTCAGGCTGTGTGAGGCCTTACCATGCGTTTACGCATGTCACTCGCATGTCATTGGTGTTGCAATATGCAACACTTACGTGAAGCGTACATGACGCTCGTCTTCCAGGAATACAAGCGTTTGACAATTCTTCTGTTTCAAAAATCAGTGCCAGCACACGGGACTGGGGGGATTCAAACAGGAACAAGCAGTTATTCATGAGTGTTCTGTGTGGTTTTCTCTGTAGACTTAGTTTCTTTCACCATCCACTATCATTTACATTTCCCCTTGACTGCCCTGTGGAGCTCATACATCATATGTGTCAGTAAATTGTCAGAAGACCTGAGCAAACACAAACCCCAGTGTGTGCCCTGCCTCACCTTCCGTCGTTCCAGCTAATATGGACACACTACAATGACCCCGCAAAGCAAACGACATTAGATTTACAGAAACCAAAGTCATAGGTTTCGAACCAAAGCTGAAAGACATTATGGCTGATGTTTAAAAGAGACGGGGGAGGGGGGGGGGGAGTAACATGTAGTTTGTACTAATGCACTGCCAGCTTACACACACGCGCACAAAATAGGATTTTTGAGTTTCATGGAGGGCCTGTCAGGTCAATTGTATTTTTTCTCTGGTGTATGGTCTGACACTCCTGGGGTATAGATCCAGATCCAGGGGGAAGAACCTCACATGCCTTATGGAGTATATGGAAATCAAGGACCCGTCAAACTCGCCAATAACTGGCCATTTATACTCACTGTTTTAGTCCGACCACGACATGCCTAGAAGTGCAAAGAGACAGAACTTTCTCTACTTCCATTTCCCCTTGTCATGTTTCAACAGATGTATTTTTTTAACGCTCTAATCAAAACAAATACAAATATCATCCCTCATTTTGACAGCACACAGCAGCACTGGAGGCCTGGGTACTTGGTCGCT